>OOFG01056677.1:0-17159 GCA_900323295.1 Molva molva
ATTCATTTGTAAGATGCTCTTATCCTAAGTTTGCATCGCTCTTAAATCACAGTTACAATCTCAAAGGGCTTCACACATTAGACAACACCCCTTCACCCTGAAGCCCAAGGCACACAGGCATGTCGGCACAGACGCTAAATATGTTTTGGGAATTTTTCGGGTCTGACATAGACTTGAGTCCTATACAAAAAAAAAACAGCTCCACTACATTCCCACTCTGTGTGCTTTGCTCTGTTAGAAACAAAAGGACAGTTTACCTCTCCAATGCCTTTCAGGGCATCCTCTGCTATACCAGACTGGTTGGTCGCGCCGTTCTGTAGCCGCTCCAGCAGCTCAAGCAGAGCAAAATTCTTCTTCAGGCCCCAAACACCAGAATCTCCTGAAAAGTGAAGAACGTGTTACATTGGTAATTATATTGAACGTGAAACTGAATATCAGCAAAAAATGTATACCGATGTGATCCAGTTAGCCTGTGTTAACATTTAACAAAGAAAGATAGACATCTTGGAATCTAAAACGATATTAAGAACTGCAACATTGTTTTGGGCTTAAGCCCCATCAACCCATTAAACACTATTGACTGTTTTAATAGGATGCACATTTATCAATGGCTGCAAGGTGATGAAATGGAACACAAATGGGAACACAGTGGTGATGGTTGCCATAGGCTTGTTCATCATTTGCAGTCCAAAAGATTACTTGCAATGCTTAAAAAAAAAGCTCATACAGTTTGACTAAATTAAATTCCCATGTTTGCACCAGTACATTGTAGTACCTGCACATGAGAATTGTTGCACTTTGTACATAAGAGTCTTGTGCATTGTCACTTCCAACAAATAGGCATTGTCCCTTCCAACATAGAAAAGCAGCTACTAACTTACTTAGTACAAAGAAAGAGTAGGACAGGTTTGATGGGGTTGGCCATTTAAAGAAACTCACAAGCAGAAAAACAAGATACAGATTTAGCTTTAGACAAAAACGTGTACAAATCAATTTGAAGAGATTTTCATCCGCTCACCTAGCTCAGTGACCTGTCTGTCGAAGGGACAGCGAACCGCCCTGCCATGAAGGGGCAGCCGGGTAAGACAGTCGTGGCACACGGTGTGACCACACAGTAGAAGACGGGGGACTTTATCCCCTTGAAGAGAGAACACGTCCTCACATACCCCGCACTCAAGTACCTGGAAATGAACAAACGCACACACGAAATTGAATAATTCTGATCGTCACGGCCGCGGCGCATGGGAAAAGTCTACTGTAAACAAGCAATCAAGCAGAACTAAAGTCTTGAATAACGATTATGTTAACATGATGCTAATATGATGTACTATTGACTGCAAAAGTATACGTTCAACATTAGGGTTTTCACGTTGACGTCGTATTATTATCGCTAATATTAAAGTCTCCAAACTGGCACCTCTTCAGTTAGCATGGGCACCGACCATAGGCTAACTCAGAGCTAGCCTGGGTACTAAGGAAAGCCATTCAAGAAACCAATTTAACAAGTTGACAAGTGTGTAAATGTGCAACTATCGCTTCATGAAGTTTAATCATCGTCATTACAACACTTTTAAACAGGGTGTCTATTATTCTGGCGAATAACGCAGCCGATAACTCCTTGGCACACACAGTACTGAGGCCAACGCAGCAGCAAAGAGCCACCAGGACGGCATCCTTGCGGCTTCCTCTGAGATAGGCAATCAGAGGGCAAAGTATGGATGAAATAGGCTGATAACGGACTAACCTTGACCGTGCTACCGTGAGCTCCCCTGCCGTGTCGAACACAGGTGTCCATGGTAGCTACCAGGGCGCCCTGCTTGTTGATGCCTGCAGCAGCGGCCATTCTGTGCAACCATACATGAATGTAAAAGGAGGATAATTGTTGTTCAATCACTTCCGTCTTTGCTAAATGTTTTATTCAGAAAATATTTATTTTGTTTAAATTATTGAATTTAAGTGAGGTATATATTTTAACAACGATTGATAACGCAAATTGCATTATTATAATAAAAATATACAATAATTATAAACTGCGTTTAGCAGTTCGCACATGCGCAATTTCATTGCGGTGCCTCAACCCCGTTCATTATACATCTATGCCTCAACCAGATGAAGGTGATTCTAATTAAAAGAGTAAAATAGTGATGTGTACCTTTTCCACCCTTCACAAATAGAACAATACTATCAAACAAGTTTACTCGTCAATGATAAATCTATCAATAATTCTCACTGGAAATCCTCAGATTCTTCTCAGTAAATTCTCACAGATTGAGTGGAGCAAGTGAATTCACAACCCATACAAAAACAAAAACAGTGTTTTTCATCAATTTCGCCATTTGAGATAACAAAGTAGAGATTGTACTTTTCTTAGACATTAACTGAATATGTAGCATATCTTTCCATTTCGACAATACAATGACAGACTAAAAAACGCGAAAGACATGAAAACGTGTAATTGATCGGTGACGACATATATTCACGGTGACGACACCCGTTAGCCTCGCCCACCTCAGCTTAACATCACATGACCGACTTCAAGCTTTAATTGTGGAAGAACGGGAAGAACGACAAAAATAACAATGTCTGGACCTAATGGTGACCCCAACATCTCTATCGACGACACGAGCATAGAAGATGAAGACGATTTCAGTGAAGAAGGTAGAAATACAGCTTGTCATTCATTGGTTTCTTGTGTCTTATGTGGGCTAACAACTGCTAATGCCTTGGCTGCTGAATCCAAAGGTGGCCTGTCACTTTCTTTTAAACTTATCAAGTGGATTGTAATCCTTATCCTACCCATACTCAGTAGGCATACCTTTCGATTTGAAGAATAGTTTATGTATTATTACATAGTTACATTATTAGTTAATACTAGGCCAACATGATCCACCAAACTGCTAGCATGATTGAAGGTTTGACTCATTCAATCCAATAGAAGATTATCCAACGTAGACTTGTATGCACCTACTCATTCTGTTCTTTACTTTCAGAATATGCTTCCATCAACTCCATGCTGGATCAGATTAACAATTGTTTGGATGACTTAGAAGACCGCAATGACTCTCTGAATGGAAAACTGCATGAACTCTTGGAGTCCAACCGTCAAGCCAGGGTGGAGTTCCGGGCTCAGTTGGCTGGACCCCCGACAAAGGACGATGAAGAGGACTCCTCTTTATCGTCCCAAAAAGAACAAGAGGAAGACATTGAAAAAACATGAATGTTTGATATTTATGTAGAACGTATACTCTTCCTGTCAAATATTTAAAGTTTATTTTGTTTCATACATTTGACAAGACGGTGTACCACAGGTGCATACGGTATCTTCATTTATAACAAAACCAATTTTGTCTTTCAGAATATTTTTAAAAGTGGAAGAAGTGGCATGCTATTGTTATAAATGATTAGTATTGACCTCCCCAGAGTCTGTTAATGTTATTAAACCCCGTCTGCTTTTAAAAAATAAGCTACATTTAAACCGAAAATGTCCAGAACGATGTGGCTTAATTGATTTCACTTTTCCTGCCAAGTAGCATCTGTCTGTGAATCATAGTTTAAATAACATTGGGTGGAAAGATAAGGAGACAATTTACTTAATTGTTATATTATACATTTCCAAACCATCTAGTTATTCCTAGATTTTTGGAAACATTCAGGTCTGTCTGTGTATTTATTATATAAATGTGTTGTATATGTACATTCCATTTAATGTTTCCAAACATTAGTATTTCTGTGTCACTATCGAAGGTGCATTCAGGAAATACTAGTTTGTATTAAGCTGATTATTACAGAGCACCCTCTCCCCCCAGTCATTTAAATAAAAACAATTGTGGGAATTATCAGATATTTTAATATAAATTAAAATGACAAAACATTCAACTTTCAAAAATACATGAAACTTCCAGCTGTTAGAAAAAAACCAATAGCCGTTTGTTCATTTGTCAGTTGCTGAATAAAAATACAATAATAAAACATATAACCTTGATTTGAACTGTTCCTTTACAGATCTCTCGTCTACCTTCAGAGACATAAGCAAAAACTTCCTAGTTACATTCATCTTTTTTTCCATGCAAAATTTAGCCCAGACATCACAAGTTGTTCTCCCTATGTTAATTCAAACACCAACCAAGAGATCTCTATGTACGTTGAACTGCCAGTTCGTTAAAAAGGTCCCCTTCTCTATGTATGTTTAACTGCCAGTTGGTTAAAAAGGTCCCCGAATTTCACGTTTCAGAACATTTTAAATAGACCAGCATTGAAGAGAGAAGTGGTGTATCCTCTCAAGATGATCAACAATTTGAAACCAGTTATAAAATATACATAAGCATAAATCTATAACTAGGCAATAGCTAACAAATGATGCTAGGCTAACAAATTATTCTATTCTCTATCGGTCAGATTTAGAGGACCGTAGATGTGCTACATTGAATGGCAACTGGCGCTTTATACTATAAATACCACAAGAAGTTTAGGCAATGTATAGTTGGGGCATTTTAAATGAAAAATATAACTGCCCCTCCAGTGTATCGCCGCAAAATGAATCAAAAACGCTTCAGATTGAAAATGAGCAAAAAATATGAAAATGTGAATGCATATGTCATAAGCCCATGAACCACTAGTAACACTTGCAGCTATATCTTCAACAATGGTTCCAGTCCTCAAGAAACAGAGCAGTATTTTGTAATGCATGGTTGAATACCAGCGGATAATAGTACAGTACATTTCAGATTTTGTTTGTTCCTCGTTACTGTGCGTCTATTCAATTAGAAGCATCCAAATTAGGTTTCATATACACGGAAAGACATTTAGATGTCCTTTTAATGGTCAAGATAACAGCCATTTTGTATTTTTTCTGAAATTAACTATTAAAAAGAACCAACTTCATTGGGATTCAGATGGAACAAGTATGCTGATCTGAAGGGGTGCAGTCGCACACATTTGATGGGAGGGCAACAGCAGCTGATAATGCGTTGCACAATTGAACACACTTAAAGAACGCCCAAATGATTATACATACAAATGTCAACAACAAACTTAAACATCTTGGACAACTTACTTTAACAAAGCTAGGATAAGACTCAAAATTAAACAGTAGTTCAGTTTAATACTCAAGCAACACTCAAAGTTCATCAAAGTGTCGCTAATTCTGATGTGGTTCCATGGAGCAGTTACATTCTACGATTCATAAACCAAAACAATAAAAATTGTGCTTCATGGAAAGCATATGCGGTGCTCTGCTTACTTTGAGTGTCTAGTATGTTGTTCTCCTACAACCAACTTTCGAGGTGAAACCTTTTCACATCATTGGTCAGAATTTGTTTTCTGGGGAGATAAACTTTGGATCAACTGTCCACCGACTTAAGTGGACATAAAACAAAATCTACCTGCCATTCATTTTTCACTGGTCATCTTTACCTTCTGATGAAACTATGGAACAGTCTAAACTACCTATTTTCTTAATCCATGTGTCAGATCAAAAACAAATTAATACAATATCTTATTCAGTCATATATACAGGTAGATCAGACTTGTCTAAAACGTAATTTATCTAATTAGGTGTCGTTTTGTAACCAAAAGTGTCAGTGTTGTTTTTTTTCATTTCAATTCTTGAATAACTAATTATATTTAATCCTTTTTTATTCCCACTTTGATCACCAAATGGCACATTTACAAAACCAGCTCTGGTAACCACACACATCGAAATGCAGGCTTCTTCTTATTCACGGTTAGCCTTCAAATCCAAGTCTTTACATGTTAAAATTTAGAGCTGGTTTCATCGTCAGATATAGACCCGATACGAGAACAAAGTGGAACAAAGTCACCGCAAGCTGCCTCATGTGCTACTTTGGGCCTGGTCTGCATGTCTAGTCTGTTGCCTAACTAGTCTGTAAACTGGTTTACTACTGGTTTACTAAACCTCATGTGTTGAATATGAGATGTTAATTTCCTACTTTCCCACAAGCTCAAGCCACACTCCTACTGAATGCCTGTTAGAAAACCTATATATTTGTGGGTTCCAATCCATGTCCCACCAAATATCATGACGCTCAGTTCTATAAAAACAGGATATCCAGAACAGCAATCCATATGAAACAAACAAAAGAAGATAACAAAAAGGAAAAATACCAAACAGTTCCAAGGTAGTCATTTGTTGAGTTTCTCATCTCAAGGTTAGACTCTTCTAGCGTCTCCTTGACCTTCTCTTGGGGGTAGCTTTCGCCTTTCCTGTGCTTGTCTTCTTCTCTGGTGTTTCCTTCTCCTCCTCCACTGCTGCTTCTTGTTCTTCAGCTGTTGCCTCCTCAGCCAATAGCAAGTCAGCCGGCGCAACCTCCGCCAATGGCGGATCAGCCGGCTTCTCCTCAGCGAATAGCGCATCAGCCGGGGCCTCCTCAGCCAATGGCGCGTCAGCTGGCGCAATCTCCGCCAACGGCGGGTCAGCCGGCGTGTCCTCAGCGAATAGCGCGTCTGCAAGCGCCTCCTTAGCCAATGGCGCGTCAGCCGGTGCTGCCTGGTTACAGTCCGCCTCAGACTCGTTTCCGCCAGGCAGCTCGGATGGATCCTGGGACAGCAACTTCTCCTCATCCTCCTCGGTCAGGATGGGGGGGTCCTGTGACACTGAGGCAGGTGGGGCAACGGCCGGTCGGCTCTCCTGGGGTTCCACTGTTGGTTCTGGCAAATCCAGGTCACTGGAGGCAGCGGGGTTACCGGTACTATCCAAACATTCGAGTTCACTCACGGGCCGGAGACGGTCCTCAGAACTGCTGGGTGTGGGAGGCCCGTCTTGCTGGCTGCTCTTCAAGGCTTTGTACTTCTATAGAATCAATAATACAGACATCATTGTTTTGTTTGGTTTTCATTAGATTTGACATAAAGGGCTAGTCATATAGGTGATCATATTTGAATACTAAGCAATGTATGGATTCAATCTTTACAATGCGTTAGGTATCAATCATATTACCATTAAAGATTACCATTAAAGAAAAAAAAGGCACAGGACTGTTATTATAAAACAGTTTTTCCAAAATAAAAAATCTACCAAATAATGCCGGCACTCAGAATAAAAATCTTGTTCAAACTGACCTTGAGGTGCTCAAAGTGTGTGAGAGACTTGCAGTGGGAGTGTAATGCAGAGGACTCAAAGTGGTAGAATTTGTTGCAGAGGCGACAGAGGAAGCCGGCCACTGGTACTAGGAAACGAGAGCCTATAGCGCAAAGAGGAGAGAAACTTAATCACATGGGACATCCAAGAATAATTACTAGGGTTTAACGACCGTAATACTACTGCATCTCTACCCAAACATAAACATTTTATGTAATTATTAATATTCACATAGGTGCTTACTATAAGCTTACATTCTTGTTCAACTCAATGGATACCAGGTAAAGTTGACTTAGACAACACAAAATAAAAGAGAGATGGTCAGCACTCACCATACACTGTGTCAGTCTTGTACTCCTCATCCAGGCTCATTCTCTCCAAGGTCACCTCTGTCTGGGACGACGGAAAATCCTGAAGGTGGACACACAGACACATCAAAGATTATTACCGAGAATCATTTTTCAACGTCTGTTTCAGGAGTTCTAAAATGTGAAATGGATGTGTCACCAGTTGATAGGAGCCGTGGGTCTCGTCCCTCTCCTCTCCTTCCACTTCGCAGCCGCCTTGGTGGTCCCTCTGGAAGCCCTCAGGATCCAGCCCAGACAAGGACCCGAAACCCTGCTTCTCCTGAAGGTAAGACCATACGGAAACCAAACCATGAAGATGTGCCCCAGTGCAGAGGAAAATAGGGACAATTTCACTCACCTTCTATTCTGCAACTAGATAAGTATTCTTAGTATCCATATAATTTCCTTGTTGGCATTTAGTTATTTATCTAAAAGGCAGGGGCCTTGCTCAAATTTGCCGTCAGATACTGCAGACATTAGTGTTTGATCAAGGATCTTTTGACCAAGAGTCAAAAAGTAATTCTTGTATTTGCCTGTATTGTCAGTCTTGTTTTGTGTTTGTAGATCTGTGATATTGCAAATTAGGTGTCTCTTAAGTGCTTTGGTCTCAATGAGAATAACCTGTATAAATAAAAGGTCAAATAAAAGAATAGAATAAAAACAACGGTCCACTATCCGGCACCAATGACCCACCTCCTCCACCCTGTGTTTGTGCTCCTGGGACCGCATGTGCTCCACAAACAGCTGGGGGCTCTTGAAGGTCTTCCTGCAGACTGTGCAGGAGGGTCCAGCCAGGCTGCCAAGCTGCTGAGGAAGAACACACCAGGTTTTAAAAGGGGGTTCCTGGAGTTGGTGTCAGATGCTACAGTGGTCACATCGCAATGACCACCGCCATTTTGGAAGCATAGGGGCATTGGAATGTTAGTTATTATGGTAGTAGTAATGGTTGTATTGTCATTGTTTAGTAATGAATCGTGAAATGATTTGTAATTATGGGGAGAAATTGCTGAGTTTGAAACTGCCACAGCGTTTCCCATACGAGACGTGGGGAAAACAAAGTTTTCATTAGCCTAGCCTACAGTGTATTTACGTTGAATGAGGATTTTACAGCACTACGACTCCCGAGTCCTCTCAATATGGCGGAGCATCGGCAACAAAAAAAATCCCATGATGCATTCTGATGCACAAGCCCTATATACACAAGCTAGTAACAAACTGTGCCCAGCCTGTTACCTGGTGTTCCTTGTTGCAGCGGTGGTCAGCGGCTCCACACGTCAGATGAAGTCCACAGCTGGGACACCAGTGCAGAGGCTCTGCTCTTTTCTTCCTGGAGACGAGACACACAAACATATGAGACAAAAAGTATATGCTATATTATTTCCTGCTACAGCGCTACCGGGTCATGGTTGTTAGGAACCCTACATTAATTTAGCACAAGCGACCTAACCAATCAAAGAATAGAATCAATATCGAATATCGATCAATAAAAACTATACAGAGACAACTGGATTAGAGTGCAGAGTAGATGCTGGGATCAGAGACACAAGGTTATATGATTTTTGATTCCAATTCGTGATGGTTCTACTACGACTGATACTGTTCAATATAACACGATGTTAACCAAGTGTATAACCAACTCCCAAAAGGCCCATATGACGTGTGAATCAGTATATAGTCAAGACGAAGAGGAAGTGGATGTGTGAAGGATCATACAGTAAAGAAGAGGAAGCAGTGGATGTGTGACGGCTCATACAGTAAAGAAGAGGAAGCAGTGGATGTGTGACGGCTCATACAGTACAGAAGGGGAAGTGGTGGTTGTGTTAAGCTGACCCGTCTTTGTGGGCAGCCTGAAGAGAATCCTGCACACGCGGCAGAAGCGTGACCAGACAGGCGTTACTCATGTGCTGGATCTCCATCATCCTCTGCTGGTGGGAGATGCCATTCATGTGACTGCGAAAGTTCTACCACGACACAAATACAGCCAGGAGTTAGGGAAAACACCACGGCTTGACTCCAATGTGTTATGTTACATGTGCACCATTTGGTGGACGCTTTCGGTTCTCGAAATTAAAAAATAAATAACAAAACTTTTTAGTTATAAATACATTCTGCATTCAGCTTCCCCACTGAGGAACCGCTTAGATCCAAGGTGTCCGCTATGTGAATAAGGGGACTCTACTATGGATGGATGGACATCCATGTTACACAGTGAGTGCATCGCCCCCACCTGCTGGCTGTGGCAGGTAATGCTGCAGAGGTAGCAGTAGAACTTGTTGGTCCCCTCCAGATTGTCTTCCTGTTCGTCGTGTGGTGCCGCGGGGGCGTCCGGGTCCTCTGGCGCCTCCTCCAGGACCGAGTCGTCCGCCAGACACTCGTCACTCAGCTGGTCGGTGGCCAACAGAGAGGATATGACCAGTCAGACTAAGTCACCATTTACTATGGAGTCATTTATCCAAAATAACAGGGCACCAGAGAAGAAGACAAGCACAGGGAAGGCTGTCATCATTTTTGTAGATGCATGTCATTCATGAGGAGGTAGGGGTTGGGTTTCTTGCTCAAGGATGCACATAGATACACTGCGGACATTGGGGTTTGAACCCAGAACCTTTCGGCAGGGAGTCAAACACCCTTAACCTCTAGACTATCTTGTGTCACACATCACATCTCGGTATGAATGCATCCATGGTTTCGTTTTACAAAGCAGATCATCTGAAAAGGCGCCACCAAAAAACAACATTTATACCACAAATAACATACCTCTGCGTCTCCGGTCTCTTCTATTCCTTCCAGGACCTCGGATCCTGTTGTGGAACCAACCTCTTCCACAATGGTGCAGTCTAAGATAGAGTCACGAGGATATACAAGAAGAGGCAGGCATAAACAATCAGTTGCATAGATTTACCAGTAGTGGCAATCAATATATTATAAGCATAAGGAAGGACATATTTTGCAAACGTACATTTTGAAGTAATTTTGAAACTTTCTACCAACTATCCGTTATAATGTGCAACATATTCATCTGTGTTCTCACCGGCATCCTCTGCTGCGTTGTCACTGTCTAGAGTGACGGTCTCAGTTTGCTTGGCCGGCTCCTCTGACCTGAGAGAGAGGGAGGGAGGATTGGTTAAAAGGGTGGTGTCCAAAAGTGAAACCGAGATAGCACATTAGATACAAGTCATCATGACTAATGTGATGCTCCTTTGCTTCACTCCGTGTCTCTGGGGAATGAGGACCTTGTGTAGAAAATAGGAGGTTAACTGTAAATGGCTCGTATCATACATCGATCCATCAGTCGAGACAACCCTAATTACCTGAATCCATCGTAAGTGCATTTCATCTTTCGAATGGCCAAAGATGAAACACAAAGCGAACAGGCAGTCACAGGCAAGACGAAGCCTGAGTGCTCAGGGGAATAAAATGAGGGGAGGTGCTGATGTTCTAGTAATGAAATACAGAGGGAAACACATGGTGGTCACGCCAGTCATTACCCTTCGGTCCTCGGCTTCTTCACAGCCGGCTCGTCTGTGAGATCCACCACTGTTGACGTGCTTTGACCGGCTTCCCCCCCCGCTGCTGCTGCTGCTCCACCACAACAAAACAAACGCACCCTTCTGGTTACCCAGCTTTTCTTTCTCCAATGTAGATACTCAACCATACCATCTACTCTCAACAGAATTCAAAAAGTAGGCTAATCAAAGTAGGTACATATCTCAAATCCATTTAAATAAAATACAGAATTAAAAATTGTACATTTACAAAATAAATTAACCCATGAGGAGTTTGTTTATCCAGCTCACTGTGAATCTCTGAAACTAGGGATAACCAATATACTTTTTTTGGCCTGATACGGATATTCATAAGCTACTATTGGCATATAATTTTTTTTTATACAGCATAGCACAAAAACATGGTAGTTTATGTTTACATATTTTCCTACATCCTACCGATACCAACATGACATCCTTATCTGAAACACGTTGGATTGCAGCAGCCTTACCTGGTTCCACCTTATCACTGGTGTCTGCTGTAATGCTGGTTGCTGATTGGCCGTTGGCGCTCGCTGCCGCCCTCTGCTCGTTGTCTCTCTTCCTGTCTGGCTGCCGATAGTCCTAGACACACAGGGCAGATAAACAGGATTACTGACCCGTTAGCGATGCCTGGGCTTGAGTCATTCACAGTTGACATTTAGAGCTGGCCAAAGCACTGTTCAATGAGCGTGATGAATAACAACATACACGTTAAAATGTGTTTTATTCATGTGAAATAATTAGAACATGCTTTCAGAGCATTCTTTTTTTTATAAAATACTACAATATTTCTGGTTAGGTGTACTACCACAACTCTGCAGGCAATTCATTAGACCTTTGGCAGATAGTTTCAAGATACCCATTTAACCTCCTTATATGGGCACACTTAACGTCCTTCCCTTTTCTCCCCTCACTCCATTTCACGATTCCCCTAATTTAACTTCTTACTTGACTCCTACAGGTCCATATTATATGATTTTACCCTGTATGTTATTTATGAAACGACTTTGAGTACCTAGAAAAGCCCTATACAAGTTGAATGTATCATTGTTATTATTACAATACTATAAGCTATTGATAGCTTACTCATACAAAGTAAAAGTGGTTACCAGCAGTCCAAGTCCTGCGCCAGGGTTCAGGATGTTAGGTCTGCTTTATGTTACATGATTGTTACTCATTGAACTTGCCAACCGCAATAAACTAGCAGTGCACAATATTGGTAGTCTTTCCTGTATGCAAATACTCCTCTGCCAAAGGTTGATGTCAGCCACTTCCTGACTGAAATTGTAGCACTGTATCTATGGATATATGACACGGTACTACTAACAGTTCGGGATTTACATACACACTACTGAGGTCAAAGGAACCTTCAGTCATTGCAATAACCTCCATAAGTTATCCTGTTGTTACACATTCATTAAATTCCATTGTTCCTCTTTCTACATTATGCTTTCGCTATAGCATGGTGTTCAATGTGAAAACCAATTCCTCTCCAAATGACAAAAAGCTGTTATTCACAGCATAAATAAATACATAACGTAATCCAAAAGGCTTTAAATTGCTTTTTTTGACAGGACAGGGAAGGTAGACAGGAAAGAGGGTTTAAAGTGAGAGGGAATCACATGCAGAAAAGGCCCACCGGTCAGAATCGAACCTGGCCCACTACAAGGCACCGACTACATGGTGTGCGCTATAGCGGGTTCAGCCACCCGATTCAAATGTCACTTTGTAGAACTATTCCCAAAAATCACATCGGAATTTGAAGATAAATGCACACAACAATAGATCTGTATGTTTTGAATGGTTTACTGTCCTACCGTGCTGGTGGAGGTGTTGGCATTGTTGTTGTAGAAGCGGTGGTGCGGGTGGTAGTGGCGTGCTGCGGGGTAGCCCATGAGGGGGGACTTCATGGTCATGCCCATAGGAACGGGCCCCAGCAGAGAGGACCGGGCCCCGGCCGAGAAGAACTGCCGGAACTGCTGACCGCCCATCGCAAAGCCTCGCATGTTACCTGGACATCAGTCAGAAGACACCAAGTCGAAAGATAGGGTTAGGATAGGATTATGTAGCTTTTATATTTGATAAAGGGATATCAATTTATTGCAATAATGTAAACACACAAAATGCAAAACAAAGACAAAGGGGGAAAAAAAGAACACAAAAATAAATCGACTTTTGGAAGTTGTGACCTGATTCAGAATTTTAGAAGATAAAAATCACAATTCTTACGTGAATCGATAGTCCTAGAGAGCAAGATTACCTTGGTACAGGTATCTCGATTAAGCTTAGGTCGCTTTGGATAAAAGCGTTTGCACAATGAAGAAATAGTAAATAGAAGAGGTTTATTGGACGATTACACAAGCAAGGGATTTGGTTTTCAGACACTCTCAACATACAGACATAAGACATAGAAGTAATATAAAAGAAATATAAGAAAGGATGGGAAAAGTAATACATTTGTTTGAATACATAAATGTAGCTGAAGCAGGCATTTACTTATTCTTACAATGTCAAAATGATCAAGGTATTGTTATTGTCGATGATAATGATAGAAGCCCATGTGTCTTAGGTCATAATTAATAACACAATTATACTACATAATAAAACCTCTTGCGTACTGTGGTACTGTTCAGTTTGGTTGAAAAGGCAGAGAATACATAATGGTAGATAGATCTATATATGAGGCCCAATACCTTCAGTGCTGGAGTCTGATAACAGAAAGCTGTATCTTGTATTGTACCTTGCATTTGTTGCATCAGCAGAGCTCCCTGCAACATGGGGTTGGGGGCGATGATTGTTGTCTGGGTAGCCTGGCACAGGTTGACCATCCTGGGCGATGGGGCATTCTGGGATGGCATGGGCCTGTTACATAAAACAGAATCAAACATTGTTATTTAAGTTTATTTTATCCAGTGATTGTATTTGTGGTAAGACTATTAACTAAACGGTATTATCTGCTATTACAGAAGCGCTGCCCCCAACGATGTTTTGTTATCAGAGGGCCTGCTAGATCCCCGACCTGGGGTTAACCTTACCGCTGAGCCTGGTGGTGGTGGTGATGCGGAACATGGTGTTGTGGGGGAGGCTGCGGAGGCGGAGGTGGAGGCTGTTGCTGGAAAAGTTGCTGGATCTGCCGCAGGTGTTGGTGAAACTGTTGCTGCTGCTGCTGCTGATGCTGCTGTTGCTGGTGGTGAATGTGTGGGTTGAACATGCCGCTGGTGTGTGTAACTGTCCTGTTGTGTGTTAATGTCCCGTAGCAACACAACGGCGGTGACGAGATGCACACGGTCCTATCACGGTGTTCCAAAAGGGTATCTAGACAAGGGAAGACGATGCTCTCATAATTAAGACTCCGTCACAATTCGTATAATGCATTATAAAACAAGAGCGCATCTACAGAGACAACAGATCGCTCCCCCAAGCCGAGGATCTGTGATAACCAACACAACTGACATGACGGTGGCTAACAATCGAACAATACTTTTCATTTTTGCGGAATAAAAGACTGCTTCAGAATAAATCGTGTGCATTTCAGTTTCAATTGACGGAAAGGTTTTATGTATAGTGTAGTGCAATACACCGTAACTTAATAGTAATTTAATAGTTAGGTAAAGTTAACACGCTGCACCTGTCGTGCGAAAATGAATGCTAACATTAGCGAGCTACTTACAAAACAAGCTAGCATAGCATTACAATCCACTGGTACAATCCAAAGGGAAATAAACCCCGTTATAAACACTTTACGAGACGACATTTCATTGAATTAAGAAAACTTACCCTTTAAAAAGGACAACTACAAATATGACAACGGACCAACATTTGCCAAAGCACAAGTAAATAATTAAAACTTGCGATAGATGGCAGTTTCCAGTGTGCTTGTTGAGCCAGAGTCAAGCAAGACGATAAAAGTACACTTTAGACTTCCGGGGAATTTAAAAACTAAAAGCCCTACCACTGTTCTGTTGACCAGGGTATCCGCAACAAATCGGCAAGTATGAAACAAAAAGAAGAAAAAAAATTATATTATCATTTCGAATATAGTTGTGATTAAAATAATAAATAATATTTTCAAATTATGTGAAATTATGTAATCCTTGGCTCTTTCGGTTGAAAATTGAGCTGTAGAGCTTAATTCTTCTTCTTATTATTATTCTTCTTCTTCTTCTTATTATTATTATTATTATTAGTAGTAGTAGTAGTAGTAGTAGTAGTAGTAATATTATTAGTAGTATTATATTATATCAACTAATTAATTGATGTATTTATTTATTGGTATTATCACTTTTCTAGTCATAGACGTTTTGCGCTTTATATTGAAGCCAATAACATTTGTCCTGCATTAATCTGCCCATCCCTATTTTAGGTAGCTTGATGTTTATGTCTATGGTAATAGCTATGTCTCCTCCTGGTGGTTGAATTCAAGATTCACCTTATCGTGCTACTCGAAGACCGTTAATGCACCTTAACCTACATCAATTACTGAAATTTATGTCTGAATACACATACAAATAGGCGTAACGTCTGTTTATCAATGTGCAATTCACCTTTACGTTTAGCAATAATAGCTGTTCATAATGCCAATCATTTTAATGGTTGTAGGTTGAAGACAATCTAATTTAATAAACATAAAATGACTTAATTCCAAGGATGTATTATATGGGTTACTTTCGGTTACTGCACTCTGCAGTCGCAGTGCGCATGTGCGAACGACAACAGGGAATCACAAGCTGTAGAGCGCCGGCTGTCGTCTTGGCGTAGGCCTTTTTCTAACTTTCAGTACCCTGGACAGTTCAGTACGCCTATTACTACGTAGAATACTGCGTGAAACCCTGTTCATTAAAAAAAATGAATACTGGAAAAGTACACCTTTTCCCTACCAATTTGTGAAATAACAATAACGGCTCCAGTAAATGTTTAATATTGCCTACTATCAAGTTCTGTCACCACCTAGCGGCACATGATCGCAGCTGCAACCTATATCTCTCCTGAGGGGGAGAGAAGAGGAGAGATTATCCTCATCCGCTCTGGTCCTCGGAGGTGGAGAGAGAACACACAACAAGCAAGAGGAGGACACTAGAGAGGAGTAGAGGGGACTCCAAGGAGAGCCAACAGATGCGGGAGACCACCACGGACACTCTATCATCTACGGAATTTTTAGTCGCCGCAGGAGGACACATCTTCAGGGTCAGACGAGGGAAAGATCTCCCACCCTCCCTCAATTTCATTTCAATTCTGATAGATAGGACCGACCAACTCCCTCGCCAAGATGGGCAACAGAGGCATGGAAGACCTGATCCCTCTGGTGAACAAAATGCAGGATGCCTTCTCGGCAATCGGCCAAAACGCGAACTTAGACTTGCCTCAGATCGCCGTGGTGGGCGGCCAGAGTGCGGGGAAAAGCTCCGTGTTGGAGAACTTCGTCGGGAAGTAAGTGGATTTTTCTTTTTTTCAATCCGCTGGTGCGCCATTCATCCTATGGCCGCAGTGGCTTTCGTTTCAACACTTACCCAAACCCATCCCCCTTTGGCTTTAACATCCAAGCAGTTGTGATATACTGTGTGTCATTCATTAGAAATACACGCCCGCTCCATAAATCATGGTTTGGTTTCTTTACAACATGTCTGTCTTCCATGTATACACACCAGGCCTCCCCAGAGCCAGCCCGAGTAGGCTTAATCGTTACATAACTGCTCATACTAATTCTACAGATAATTGATGCATGCGACATAATACTTATATAGGGTTTTAACAGTTAAACGCAGACCTCCATTGACGAAAGTGTCAACCGTTTTCTCAAGAACAAAGTATAGATTTGGAATCACATTTCAGCTTGTCAACAAACCACCTGGAAACCCTTTAAACGGCAGCAGATGGTTTTAAACGTATTCTAAGAGGAATTTATGGATAATAGTGGATAATAGATCTGCAATACGTATGGAATTACTTTTTGTGAGCACAAAGGTGCGCACGTTTTGGTCTTATTTCTGCCAGGGGTCCAGTCTGTTGTTGTCCGTGCTTGTTGTAGTTATAGTTTTTTAGATTAGGGGAACCTTTAATTTTGACTGTATAGTTTCAGTTGTCTTGGGGAAAAAGTCACCTAATAGAGATTCCAGGATGCAAACACAGCATTTGGAATCAATGTGGTGCAGTATGACCTTGCCAAAAAAGAGACAGCGCTATAGAGAGAGA
>OOFG01056682.1:0-14268 GCA_900323295.1 Molva molva
TTTTCAATTGATAGATGTTTCTTCATTTCCAGTATAACTACGACGAGAGAGCCCACAAATCTATGATTCAGTAGATCAAGGTAAATAGACTCACCTATAAAACATGTATCTAATGAGAGGCAACCAGTGGTAAGAAATCAATTCTAACACAGCAAACAGGAAGTCGTGTCATACGCACACCAGGAACTCAAGCATAATTATGACAGTAGCAGTAAAATACTAAAATATATATAAAATACAACAATACGCACACGCACACGCACACGCACACACACACACACACACACACACACACACACACACACACACACAAAGACACAAACCTCTTACTGTGGCCGCCGCCTACAGCTGAACGAGAGGATGACGCTGGTCCGAGAGAGCCTGGAGCGGCTGCGTAGCCGCGTGCAGTGTCCCGCCTCGTTGCAGGGCCTGTCCCCCAGGATCCAGGAGCAGCTGCAGGACAACAAGCACACCCTGGCGGAGCTGGCCAAGCTGGAGCTGGGCCTGGCCAGTGTCAGGACCCAGGCGGACGAGCTGCTGGCCAACACCCAGGCCGCAGGGGACGACTCCATAGGAAAAGGTAAAGCGCTTGTTTTTCCTTTTTTATTCATTTGTAGTCTTCTCAGATGATGTTACTAATGTGTAGGTCATGATGTCCAATCCTACTGTAATTATTTGATCTAGGTAGCATTCAAGAATGTTCTATGGGATGTACACTGGTGGCAATTAATTGCCTCTATGGAGGACGATATAACTCTAATCTTATCTAATCCTTTGCTAACTGCAAAAGAAATATTGCTTAAAAAGCAATATATATAAATTCTTTGTGTTCATACATTTTCATCGATTCCAGCCATCCAAGAGAGGGTGTCCAGTCTCTCCCAGCTGTGGGTGGAGACCCACAAGGAGGCCGAAGAAAGGGATCGCTGGCTCCTCAAAATACTGGATCTAGCCCTCAAGTTCTGGAGCGACATCGGAGATCTGACGGCGGCGCTCAGTGACGCGCAGCAGGCGGTCCTGGACCTCAACGGCAGCCGGACCAACTCAGAGACCATCCGGCAGAGTCTGGAGAGCATGCAGGTTGGTGAGACCACGCCCCACTGTCTGAACCACCCCTTCAGCTGCTGGTGTTGACCATGCGGATGTTGTTACTTGTATTCTTACTTTTGTTTTTGTGTCTTTTGTGAACCTGGCTGCAAGCTAAATGTCCCCTAGTGGAACAATAAAGTTGAGTTTGACAATGGATGCAGCAGTGTGTGTGTGTTTAACAGTCTGTGTCTGTTTTATCCAAAGAGATCTGTATGGCTCAATATTCTCACATCATTGGTGACGCTAATGTTTGACTCCTGACACCCAGACTCTGAGGGAGGACATAGATGGTCTGCAAGGAGATCTGGACACTCTAGGAATGCTGGGGATGGACCTGATGTCCGCCTGTGGAGACACAGACAAACCGGAAGTAACAAAGAGCTTAGATGAGGTGAAAAAAACTGAAAATAAAAATATTTGTGTCAGAATTTGGTTGTCTTGACAAACTTGATGAACTTTGAACCCTCTGCATTTCATTTCCTGAAGCTCTACTGCACATGGAACAACGTGAGCAAGTTGTGGCATGAGTGCCACAAGAAGCTGGAGGAATCCCTACAGATGGCATTACACTACCAGGATACTATGCAGGTGTGTGTGTGTGTGTGTGTGTGTGTGTGTATGTGTGTGTGTGTGTGTGTGTGTGTGTGTGTGTGCGCATGTGCTTGTGCACATGTTTTGTGTGTGTGTGTGTGTGTCTGTGTCCATCTTTGTGTGTGTCCGTCTATGTGTGAGCGTCTGTGTGTGTTTTTCAGCTCTCATCCTTACAAATGTGCATACGCTTGTGTGTGTGTGTGTGTGTGTGTGGGCCTTTGTTATGTGCGACAGTGAAAAATCTAGCTTTGGTGCCACACTGTGCATTCCCAGTATGCAGTGTTTGGATTTCTCATTGTCTCAACCGGATCAGTTTGGACCGTTAGGCCACCACTGTTCAGACCCCAGCAGTGTGGTGGGCACGCTGCCAAACACAGAGCTCGTCCTTTCTCTCGCTGGACTGGATGAAATATGACTCTTGCTCCCTGTGGCTTTTGCTGATGAGTATCTGACAGAATATGCAGCTCCCTGCCCATGGGAAACTAATGGGAGGGATGGTGTAACCAGTGTAAAACACTTTCTTAGGAGAAGAATAACAACAGAGAATTAGAATAACATGTGTCACCATATCAGTAGTGTTACATGGATATGGGTGTTCTAAAAACAAATCGAGTTACTGCTGTCTAACATAACATTTGGGATAATTTACTGCTCAATGTGTGCATTGTAGGTATCCAGTTCACACTAAAGGAAGGTATTAATGATGCCTTTAATGGATTACCTATATTTCCTCTTTGTCCAAAAAGGGGCTCTTCGAGTGGCTAAAATCGGCCGAGCTGAGGTCAACGGAGGAGTTTATGGTAGGAACTGACCTGGAATCCGTCAAGGAGCAGCTTTGTGATCTCAAGGTGAGCTCATAGACTTAAACCACATCACTTATAACCTAATCCATAGTACCTAAGTAGCTTGGTCTCATACTGACTACACTACAGTATATAGTATATCATCATTTCCATTGAATGGGACTCTAAAACAAAGTGACCATCATTTCCCTCACGGCGGTCATCCTCAGGAGTTCAAGCGAGAGCTGTACCAGAAGAAGATAGAGATAGAGAGTCTAAACCATCGCTTTGTGTGCCGGCTGTCCCCGGGCTCTGAGCGTCCGGGCTCCATCTCGCCCCTGTGCGACTTCAGGCAGCGCTGGGACAGTATCGAGTCCGAGACGGTCAACAGACAGGTCAGCCCGGAGAGCACTATAGAAAAACCAATTAAGATCAGTCTTTAACGAGCAGTGTATTGGTGCATTTGAATGAAGGCAGAGCCATTGAATCGTTGAGTCTTTATGTTCTGTGTGCAGCATCAACTGGAGTGTGCCCTACTGGGCCTGGGTCAGTTCCAGAACACACTGGATGAGCTACACACCTGGCTCTCCCGTACCGCTGAGCAACTGCAGGGCCTCCAGCCAATTAGCATCGACCTGCAGACCTGTGAGATAGAGCTGGCCAAGCACAAAGTAAGTGTTACAACAAACGATAACAGCAAACGCATTACTAGCGCTGAATCTTTGTTCAATTTAAATATGCACAATGTAAGTTTTCCCATTAGCAACCTCTATACGCTTGAGTTGTGGCTACAGTTATTGCTCATTTTGTTGCATGGTGGTAAAATAAATACATACATTGAGAAGAATTGATGGCATTTTTTCTTGAGAAACATTCTAGTTCAGCGATTTTTTTTACGTAATAAATAGCTTCAATAGAACAGTTACATAGTGGAGGTTTAACAGAACTTATAGCCAATGTATTTGTTTTATTTATTTTTTGTTCCAAGGTGCTGAGGAACGATGTCATGTCCCGGGTGCGTACGGTGGAGGCCCTGAACCTGGCGGGTCGCGGGCTGCTGGAGGCGGGGTCCGGGGACAGCTCCCATGGACTGCCCTCTCAGCTGGAGCTGCTGAACGACCGCTGGGAGTTCGTCCGCTGTGAGACGGAGCGCAGACAGCTGGAGCTGGAGAACAACCTCAGCCAGGTGAACACTGACAAACAGCACAAGATCGGACCAAAAAATAGACCTCATGGATTTAGTGTTGTACTCTACTGTACAGTTCAAAAAAAATTAAATGTTTCTTTATAAAGGACGTATACAAATAAAGATTTGTTGTCACTTTCCAACAGTGCACTCTTGTGGTCACTGTGTGTTAATGCCAACATTATACAAAATGGTTTGCTCACTTGTTATCCCTATCCAATCCACGGATATGTTTTTTTCCTCACAGGTGCAAGATGTTACGATGGAGATCCAGGATCTCCTCCAGTGGCTGGAGAACACAGACCTGAGGTTGTCTTCCACCAGAACAGTGTGGGGCATGCCCGACTCAGCCAATGAGAGGCTTAATGCACACCTGGTGAGACTGATCTGCCTGATCATTCAGTGCTATTACTATATCAAGATCTTTAGGCCTAACTATTTATAACCAAAACAAATATTTCAAAATATATTTTTAAATACAAATACGTATAAATAAACGTCTTAAATACCACCATCCCGTATACAGGACGGGGTAATGAATTAGAATATCCACATTAACAACAAGGGGTAACATTTCCAATGATACCACTGTCATGAATGTGGTCATCACATGTACTGAGATATAAGCTGATATATTTTTGTAATTTTTAATATTTTTGGCAGAAATTCCCAGTTTTTAAACACTAGTTTCTCTTCTCCATTCATGGCAGGAATTGTGTATGGAGATGGAGTCGAAGCTTCATGCATACACAGACGTGAGGAACGCCATCCACAGGATGCTGGAGCGTAACAACGTGGCCCGCGGCTCCAGCACAGAGCACAGCATGTCCATCCTGGAGCAGAAGTGGACCTCTGTGTACGGCAAAGTCCAGGAGCGCAAGGTTGGTCAACTCATGATAACGACCTACCATCACTTACATTAGTGCTGCCGTTTTTTGCCTGTGTCTAGCTCACTAGCCCATGCTATGACAAAGTTATGCATTTGTTGGTCCTTCACAGCCTTTACTCTCAAGGTGGACCCGTCTGTGGACCAGCTTATCTGTGTGTATAACATTCTATACTCTTGTAGGCAAAGCTTACACAAGGACTGGGCCTTGCTAAGGAGTTCCACAGCACCGTCCAGGAACTTCTCACCAAGATGGCCAAGTGTGAAGAGTCCATCGCTGAGCTACCTTCTCCAAGCTATGTTCCGGAAACTCTTTGTGCTCAGCAGCAAGATCACAGGGTATGTCTTTTCAAACATCTAAGTTCCTTCATGGCGACCAAGCTGACTTTATTCATTTAGCAGACACTTTTATCCAAAGATTAAAGTTGTATTGATTAGCGAAGATCAGGTAGGGGGTTAGGTATCTTGCTCAAGGATGCATACAGGTAGTGTAATGGAAAATTCCTATTTCGATTTACTTTAACCATTTTCAGATTTTCCCATCAACAACCGGTCGTCCGATCACAAGGATCCCTTGTTCAATGTCTTATTGCTACGTTGACTATCTCACTAACTAGCACATCTGCTCTCCCTGAAGAATGAGGTAGCATTCCTGCAAGGGCGTGAAACTGTTGAAAGAATCTGTGACACTGTGATCGTGACTCACTCTGATAGAGAGGAGACTCTTATGCATACATTAAATACTCTTATACTCTACAACTATTGTCTGCTACTTTGAGAAGTTTCATCTGTCCTAGACGCAATATCTCATAAAGAAATTTCCACGACAGTAGAGCGAAGATATTGGGCTTTGAATCCAGAACATTTTTGCTCGGAGTCAAACACCCTAACCACTAGCCGATCCTGCCCCCAAATTCCTACCTCTGTATGTTTGGCCCGGACAACATATTTGCAGTTGGTTCCAGCAATACATATGTGTCTTTAAGGTTCTGGTAAATGAGGTGAACTGCTACAGTGAGAGGAAGCTCATGGTGGAGAACGTAGGTTCAAGACTGACGGACCTGAGCAGGAAAGAAGACTGTGACGTCATTCACAACCTCATCATGACCGTCCAGGACCGCTACAAAAAGCTGGTCCAGCACACCGCCGACCGAGGGAAGATTCTGGAAGAGGTCAAGAAGAACGCTAGACAGGTAGGTTCTTCTTCCAGAAGACGGTTGTCTAATTCTCTCTTTAACTTTGGTCTCTAATGGTGTAATCGTCCGGCATATTTCAGTTCAATGAGTCGTGGCGTATGCTAATCGACTGGATAACTGAAGTTGAGCAAACGCTGGACACCCATAAAGAGATTGCTGTCACCCATGAGGAAATTAAACAGCAGCTGACCGAACAGAAGGTGCAGTAAAAAAGATCCATTCATCATTCAGTTCACTAATGTTTTGTTATAATGTACATGATCTGTGAAAATACGTTTTTTTTTTCTGAATCCTATTACTTGTACATTTAGGAGTTCCAGAAGCTCATGAGGTCCAAGAGGCCCATGTATGAGGCCACACTGAAGAATGGCCGCAGCCTCCATGACAGAGCAAAGAGCAGCCAAGACAGACAGCATCTGGAGAACCTCCTGGCTGAGCTCAAAGACTCCTGGGACACCATCAACGGGAAGTCAATGGAGAGGTAATGGAACCTGCACTGTGTTACCTTTTTACCTCTTTGGCGCTACTTTATTATAAATCATGGGTGTCTACAAAATTAAACCTATCCATCCATTTTTCAGTAAACTGCATCATTCTAACTTTCTTCTGCCAGGCAACACAAACTGGAGGAGGCGCTGTTGTTCTCAGGCAGGTTTACAGACGCCCTCCAGGCCTTGAACGACTGGCTGTACAGAGCAGAGCCCCAGCTGGCCGAGGATATGCCTGTGGGAGGCGACAAGGACATGGTCAGCAATCTGATAGACAAGCATAAGGTACGGAGGTGCATTATTATATCATACATGCCCATATGCCTTACTAAATGTTTAAATGACTGAGGGAAATGTAACTGCAAATATACATAATTATGTATGTACCATATAATTGTGTTATTATGTGTTAAATGTTAAAGTCTCTGTAGGTTTTATTTAACAACTATAATTTGAGTGTAATTTGTTAGGAATGCCAAAGCCATCCATCAGCTATTAGTGAGTGAAATGCACTGTGAGAATATCTGTTTCTAGTTGACTGAGCCTTGAACAATTTTGATTTTAGACTGCTCCCAGGCTATTTCTGAGTAATCAGAGCATCTCTTCTCTGACACTTCTCAATGGTGGAGAAACTTAGGCAGAGGGGTCCAGCAGGGGACGGCTTTTTGAGTAGTTTAGTTTCAAAATCTTGCTCTCTTCCGCTCTTTTCTGCTCTTTCTCTCTTTACTAAGGGGAAACTATAATTTAACTACAGAGGCATTCACCAAGCTTCACTGTAATCTCCTGTGTTTGCTAAACTCTTGAATCTTACCTAGAGCAGCTTTTAACATTATCCCAACCTTGAATGTGGTTCTCAGGCCTTCCAGAAGGAGTTGGGGAAGAGAGCGGGTTGCATCAGGACCCTGAAGCGCTCCGTCCGGGACCTGACCCGGAGCAGCACCAGCGATGCCCATTGGCTGCAGGAGCAGATGGATGAGTTGGAGAGCCGCTGGGAGGCGGTGTGTAAACTGTCCGTCACCAAGCAGGACCGCCTTGAGGTGGCGCTGAAGCAGGTAACGGCCTGCAACGGCTATCCAATCATAACAGGTTCTGAATACAAATAATAGAAACTGTAAAAACATTTGAAAAACATTTGAATCACAAAGACCGCGATTCATTTGAATCATTGCCTTTGTTTCAAAATCATTTTAAACCATTTGAATCACAAAGAACGTGACTCATCTGAATCATTGTGATTCAAATAGTAATTTAAACCATTTGTATTATTTTCATTAAAAAATAAGAGCAAAAATAGTCATCAAATTACAAGAGTAAAAATGATAGGATATCAAATATGAAATTCTTTATTGTCCCCAGGCTGAGAAGTTTGATGAGCTCGTCCACACCTTCATGGAGCGCCTGTCAGAGGTGGAGAGGGTCCTGAAGTACGGCATCATACCTGAGGAGGAGCAGGGCTTGCTCGCCTTCCGCAAACAGCACGAGGTGGGCCAGATGTGATCATAATTCATATTCAAATACAAATGTTTTTCTCTTGCCGGTGATAATAGTCTGTCCTACCACTGCATTATCCTACCGTTAGAAGTTAAAAAGCTAAATAAACCTTTCATTTTCACGATTTCGTATATGCTTAGAGAACAAATATCTTTACTTTAACTTGTGGGTGTGTTGTAGGAGTCCATGAGTGCTCTGCAGTCCCAGAAGATGGCGCTAGAGGACATCAGGTGTCTGGGGGAGGAGCTCCTGTCCTCCTGTCACCCGGACTCCATTATCACCCTGAAGTCCTGGATCAGTGTTACCAAGACCCGCTTTGAGGAGGTAGGTGGTGGCTCACGCCTGAACGCAACTGACTGGCTGACTATTACTATTTATGTCTACTAGTCATTTAGTAGAAGTTTGCAGTGATTTCAGTGATTTTTCCTACAGGTAGAATGTTGACATCGGGGTTCAAACCAACAACCTTTCAGCTGGGAGTCGAACACCCTAACCGCTTAGTAGACTATATTCTGGCCACTAGCTCATTTGCTGGTAGAATCTGAGCAATTAAAAGGCAGTCTATACAAATAGTAAAAATAAGCCTGACATAATCATCTTTAACCTTGAACCTCCAACGGGTGTGTCAAACCCCAAGCCATTGGACACCATAAAAAGTATACCTTGAACAAACCCAGCCCTGTGTGTTGGACCCAGGTTCAGACGTGGGCCGACCAGCAGGACCAGAGGATCAACGGGGGTCTGGCAGCCCTGGAGGCGGAGAGGGAGGAGGTGCAGAGGCTTCTGGACTGGATCTCCTCAGCAGAGGAGGCCCTCAGCCTCAGAGACCAGGGGCCCTTCCCTGACTCTGTGGAGCGGAACCTGGAAGTCATCACACAGCACATGGTACGGTTCCATTTTAGTATCAATACAAGATAGAAATATGATTTAAATATGAAATTTAATGAATTTGATTGAATGTACGTATGTGTATAATGCATATTATACCATAATTACCTACTTCATGAAACATCTTTGTGGCTGCAGGTGTTCATGGAGCAGTTAAACAGAAAGTTTCCGGAGGTGGAAAATGCCACAAAATCCTGCAAGCGCAAAAGCATTCCCAAACAGCAGATCTCCCCCAGCAAAAGACAATTTACAAGTACGCCATCCACACAACAATGTTTTAAAATATGTCATCCGGTAAATGTCCAAAAATTACAGACTTGGATGTTCACTGCTAAATGAAACCCTCCCGTCCTTGTTCCAGAAAAGAGGAGCGCGTTGAAGCTCCAGCCAGCTCCTGCGCTCCCCCTGGAGCACCTGGACCCCCAAACCCCCCAGCTCACTCAGCTGGTCGGCAGCTGGCAGAGGCTGTGGCTCCTGGCGTTGGCCAGACAGACCCGGCTGGACCAGCACCAGCTGACCCTCATACAGGTCCCAGTCCTACTTTTTAAGTACCGCATTAAAACGAAAGTGGCGCATTAAAACGAAACGCAAAAATATCTATCAACAATTGAACTCAACAAATTATTCAGATGAATGTAATACCCATTTTAATGATTATTTGTAAAACATGTAAAATATCAAAACAATTCTGATTTTTTTTTTTGTGGTCAGATGGAGGAATTTGCGAATTTCGACTTCAATGTTTGGCGCAGGCGCTACATGCAGTGGATCAGCCACCTGAAGTCTCGCATCCTGGACGTGTTCCGCAGCATCGACCGTGACCAGGATGGGCGCATCAGCCTGAAGGAGTTCATCGATAACGTCTTAGCATCAAGTACGACTCGCTGAATACTCCTCATAACCCTAACCCTTTGAGTCAAAGGTTCCCAACCTCTATGGGCCTGTGAACCCATTTAGCTTAGAAAACTCTTGCGTCCCAAACTTGCCACTCACTCAAACATCATTTTCCTCCTTTAAACATCTGGCGGTATTAATGCCCCAGTCAACGTGTGCTCGTGGCTTATTGCTGTCCTGTATGTCTGTTTGTCCTTACACACCTTCATACACACACTACACAGTTATAACTACTCAGATGTTACAGTAGTATACTATATATAATAGTATACTAATATATGTGTGTCAATATGGTCTTGAATACACCATGACTCCATATCACCGTTCCAACAGAATTTCCCACCAACGCTCTGGAGATGAATGCTGTGGCGAGCATCTTCGACACGAACAGCGACGGCTTCATCGACTACTATGAGTTTGTCAGCGCCCTCCACCCGAGCAGAGACCCTTACCGGAGGCCGCTGGACCCCGATCATATCAATGAAGAGGTGTAGTATGCAGGCTTTGAATAGATAGAATAAATGGATTGCCCGAGCCAATCAGGAGAGAGATGCCCTGATTGATCAGAAATGAGCTAGGAGTGGTCTAAAATGAAATTGTCCCATACAGAGGACAGGCGCGCAGTCGGCCAGAACAGATATTCTCACAGAGCGTTTTACTCACTTATAGCTGACGGATGTCAGAGGTCAAATTATAGCTCAGTATTATGATGATAATGTATGATGCTGTCTTCTACAGGTGAGTCGACAGGTGTCCCAGTGTAACTGCCCCAGGAAGTTCCAAGTGGAGCAGATAAGTGCCAATCGATACAGGGTAAGTGGGCTATTGAACCGACCTGCTACTAAGCAACAGCATCATTTTTGATGGCCCAATAACCTTCCATTTGCTCACAATGTATTTCTTTAGTTTGGGGATTCTCAACAGCTGCGGATGGTGCGCATTCTGCGCAGTACCCTCATGGTCCGGGTTGGAGGAGGCTGGACAGCTCTGGATGAGTTTCTGGTCAAGAACGACCCGTGTAGAGGCAAGTGTACCTGGGACATGGAGACAGTACCGCCTCCTTTTTTAAGAAGGTCTACATGACATGTTTAAATCTAAAGTCTAAATAGATCAGCCTATAACTCAGTATCTGTGAGGACCATATTCATGACAGTGGTACCATTGGAAACGTTACACAGTGTTGTTTATGTAGATAAACTAAATCCATTTGCTTTACAATTATAAATATATTCATTAACAACAAAATATAAGGATGGATGTAAGGGGTTAAATCTTATTCAGTTCCACTTGACAATTGCTTTCCTTTTGACCTCTACAGTGAAGGGTCGGACCAACCTGAAGATTAAGGAGAAGTACTTGTCCCCAGCAGGGGGCTCCACCAAGGGCTTGACTGTCAGCAGGTCCAACTCAAGCCTTAGTCTGTACAGCAGTGCCTCCGCCCCCACCAGCCCTATGACACGCAGGGTGAGCTAGCTAGCAAAACACCCTGATTTGTGGTGTTGGAATGTGCTGTTTATGTGGACAAAGCCTGCTATTGTCTGTATTTCATTTAGACTTTTTTTTTCATTTCAAAGACTTTTTGGGCTTTAACATGTAAACAAAACATTATTCTACCTCAGAATCTGGTAGTTTCAGACTCTCCTCAAGGCGATAGGAAGATATCTGTTAACCGTTTCCTTCTAAATCCTTGTTTGCAGGCAATGCTCCGCAGAAGTTTCTCAGGTGACCGCTGCATTCGGCCCAGGAGCTCCATCGCTGCACTGGGGTCCGACCTACAGTTTACCACGACAGGGGAGGACCTCACCCCCTCTCCATGTGGTCAGTCACCTTCTCAAGTCCATCACCGGGCCCATGCATGTTAAGCCTGTTGCACGCCATCGTCCTCAGCCCAGAGGCATATTTGATCCCGGAACAAAGTCGCTATCTCTGCCTTTTAAAATGAACCGCTGAAAAGTCTTTCTTCTTCATTGTTTGTCGTCTATTTAGAAGAGGTCGAGAAACTGCCCACGTGATCACCTTTGACCGCGGCGCTTTGTTTACACTGCGAGCAGCAAGCCCCGCCGAAGCCTGGGCCCTGGGAACAAGGACCCTAACAGAGGAGAGCTGAAGGAAAACACCCCAGTCACGTTGCACCATGAAGTCAACCGATGGGAAGTGCTGAATGGCCGTCTATTTGACTGTACGTTTGGGGTGGCGAAACCTGAGACAGAGGTCACTCTTGTATGAACGCCGTAGGGGGCAGCTTGGATGTAATATGGTATTTCCCCCCCCCCCCATTAGCTTTTATAAAGTAGTTCCTGATATTATATAGGGAGATTGCATAGATTAGAATGTGTGCAAAACTGCATGGACGTATAGCATGGGGTCGATCATAGTCACAAACATGTTACTATTTCATTGTTGTGTAGATTATGAACCCAGTGCAACGGCAACTGAACTTTAAAACTGCCACATCACATACTATTTTGTTAATTTATCATGGACTACTTCATGGTATAATATTATCCTTCCCTGCTGCAAATTATTATTGTAACATTCAGTTCACACTGATCGATACGACAAAGATACCAACATTGTATCTTACAGACAAGTGTCAGCTTTGAGAAACATTTTTTATCTTACATTTCACAAACATTTTATTGTTGGCAGGGCCACTGTGTTTTTTTTTACTCACTGTCACTGCTGTTTTTGATATTTGTTTTATATATAATATTCTGTGAGTATTGTTTTAAATGCTACAGAGTCTAACGATCAATGCACTAAATTGACAGAGGTCACGGTTGGTTTGTAGAGATTATTTTCTCAGGTTGAGGTCTGCCTATTACTCTGGAATCATACTCCCAGAATGTATATGTTATTGAATACTATCTCGTGTAATACAAGTAAGGGTGTTTGGAAGGTTGATTGTGATGCGATATTTGAATTTTTTTTTGGGTAAGCAATTTGGTGTACTTATTTTAGCCATGTTTAGACAATATTTTTGAAGAATTGCCTTTACTTTAACCGTCCCTCCACAAGTGCACTGTCACTCAATAGTACTTTTTTTTTGCTATGTCACTTTTAAATCCAAAGCAGTACATTGTTTCTGATTATCTTTAATCATTTAAATGGTTAACTTTCCCATTATTGTCATGTGCCACTTATAGTACACTCTATAGTACCTTTTAAAATAATTAACATATTCTTTACATGTTCAAAATCTGTTATCTCTAAATACACATCATGCCTATATATAATGCACCTTTTTAAAACAGAATGTTTATAATGAGTGTCTTTTGAATAGCAACACAATTACAAGTGACATTTTGTAAGCAAGGTAACAAGTCTGGACAGGTCTGAAGCATTGTAAATGTCCTGTATCCGGTATTTAGCCGTGTTTTTGTATGTAAAGTTTGTACTCCCTTCTTCAGCTGGAAGACTGCTTCCAGCTGGATGCTTGTGTATTGAATGATTTATAATGGGGCTATGCAGTCTTAAAATGTGGATGTTTTTTGGAAGTACGTTTGAACGTTACTATGCACAATATAGTACCTTCTCATTTCAGCTTTGATGTCACAATGTCAGTTTACTATACTGTAAGATACCGTGGCCCTATTTTAACTATGGGGACCCTAAATGTTCTGTACTGTACATGTTTCTATACCCACGATGCACATGATGAATCGTATTTAGACAAAACTAGAAGAATGATGTGCGGTCACTTGTAAACAAAGAACAAAACACTTTTGTAATGAAACCTTGACTGTTGTAATTGCTTTGTTTATTGACAGTGGTCAGATGCTGAATTACATACCCGGACTAGCCAGGCATACCTTTGGAATATAACAGTTACTCAAGGCATACTTTATAATGCCTCCTTTTCCCCTTTATTATTGTTAGTGTTAGCAGTTTGGATGTATACATGGAGATGAAGCAAAATAAGACATGACTTTGGTATCCGTTTCTAGCATGGTTCTACCAGTTTATCTTTATTTTTCGTCCAACAGTCGCTAGTCCGTTATGCCCCTGTATTGAGTTATTGTATCATCAGTTTTTTGTGGAATACCCTTAATTTTTCAATATACATAATTAATCAATATTATAATCAATTATGGATTGCCATGTGGAGAAAGTTCCCAATTATTGGGAATTATTACAAAATCCGTGGCTATTTAGCACACTTTCTGACATATTCAATACTAATGTGAACCCTTAAAGCTATATCAGAGTACTGTCATTTTCTGATAGCAGTCAATTCAACTAGAAAACACTGAAATATCAGTCTGTCTATATCGATGCTGAGCTAGAATGGAGGAAGAAAGAAGTCATACATAAAAAACTTGAGCATAGGTCATGAGAATACAGTACAGAATCCTCAGGCGTCATCACAACACTGTCCTGTGACGAGACATTGACATGTGTGTTGTTAACAATCATGTGTTTGTACACACACACACCCACACACACAACCACACACGCGAGTTAGCATATTTATATGTCTCCTTTGTGTTACTTCCTTTCCATCTATGAATGTCGTTATCATAGTTCATTGGGTTTGTTTTCATACCGCACATGCAGACACATTGCACTTTTACAAGCCAATGTAGTTACATCTATATAGTTGTCAATCTATTAATACAAATTAACTGGGAAATTAGGAAATATAATGGCTGAAATTAACTAAAGTTATTTGATAGATCGGATGGCAAATAATTGAATTGAGTTCTGTGAGAAGCTCAAGATATTCAAGAGGAAATTATCTTGCAATGTGTAACTGAATAAACATAGTGGGGAACAT
>OOFG01056688.1:0-14181 GCA_900323295.1 Molva molva
TTCTATGAAGCCAGAGTAATATAGCTCACTACTTCAAAGGGATAAGCTGAAGGCCTTTTCTGTTGTAGTTCAATCCTGCCGTACATAAGAGCAAGAGCCCATTACAATAGCCTGAAAGATGCCAGTGTGAAAGAGTTTTCAGTTGACCTTCCAGATGGGTATGAGTTGAACTTTTGAAATATTCAGTGTTCACACTGAGGGAAGCCGGGGTAACACGCAGGCAACATAAAATCCAGGATGATTGCCACAGTTGACAATGAAATATTCATCCTCCTTTAGAGCTTAATCATTATTTTGGGTTGACTTGGATATTAGATTTCTGTTGCAACGGCAACAGTTATGCACAGCTAATACAAGTGTTGTGTTTTGTTTTATTGCATTATTGATAAAACCCATGATCATGAACTACAAAGGGTTTTTGGACATAGTCGAGTGCAGCTCCACCAGAGGGTGCTATTTATATCCACCATGGGAGATGGCTGTACTTAGCATAAAAGATGAACTACTTTCACTGTTCAACACTTCTCGGCGGCAACGCATCTATTAACCATTTCTGTCACCATGTTTGCTATTCAAGCGGCATTAGGCTTTGAGGCTTTGAGGGCTGCCACCGAGATGTCACTGCAGTACCACCCCCCCCTCGATGTTAAAATCTGAGACAAGAGCCCTCCGAAGGATTGAAAGCCATGCACTGTAACTGCACCGAGAATGACATTAACATGAGTGTGAATAACACGCGAGTAGGGGGGGGGCGACAGGTGATGTGACGATGTGTGGGGGGAGATCCCACACATGCCACACACCCAGAGCTGCGGTTCTGGCGACGCTATCGTCTGGTGACGAGCGTCTCAAGTATGTGGTGAGCGCGTGTTGGCGGTTGAAAAACCCGGGAACGCTCTTAAGACTGGAACTGAAAAAGAAACGGTAGGTTCCTCTTCAAATGACTTGCGAACATGACATGACTGGTGATGCGGAGGCACCAGGGGAGGCGGAGGGGACGAGAGACAATGGTCAAGCATAACAAGTAGATTACGAGGAGGCTAAACAAAACCCTATTGTTTCTCGGCAGAGCGGTTTGTTAATGCGTGCCACAGGACAGCCCTGGGGGTCTACGTTGCAGGAGGAAAAATAACATTTATTGTCTTTCCATCAGCCATTTTTTTTCTTTATTCCTCTAATCTGAAACATCCTTCTCGGTGTGAAAAAAAAAAACGAAACTGAAAAGTATCATAGTATAACTTCCTTCCTCCGGTAACCCCCCACCCGCCCCCCTTTGTTTTATTAGTAGGCGTTGAGGGCCTAGGGAACTTGAATCAAGGAGCTATGTGATAAGTAGTGATAAGCCGTGACAGTGCTGCATGCTTCGCTGTCTCTGTGTGTGTGATCTACGTGCTCGCGCTAAGCATCTGTGTGAGTTGGGCGTTGTGACCGGGCTCTGTGCGATGAACCAGTTAAGCACTGTATTAGACGCCGAGACGGGGCACACAGCTGCAAAAATGGTAAAAGGAAGAAAGGCAAATGTGCACTCCTTTGAGATCAGTGAAGCTACAACTCTGACAAACTACCTTTAAAGAGGAGTTTTGACAAACCATGTTACAGTATGATATCACTTCCTTTGACGGCAGCGGTAACTGTCTCAGCATCACAGTTTGCGGTTGAAGTTTCTCCAGATAGAACTGACAACGCTCTGATGATTACGTTTATCACCCAGGCTGCCCTGGCACCACGTCTTTGATCAACACATAGATCTAATCTTATACATAATACTGGGTTGTGTACTAGAGACTGTGCTTGAATATACCGTCACTTGAGATTAGAACATTCATTCAATGGCCAGGTGTTGATAAAAAAGATGTATACAAGGTATGTATACAATTCCAGTGGGTTTTGACTTCCAGATACAAACAGGCCTCCCCACTTCCTTGGGGTCTGTCACTTCCCGATACGTAACTCCTGCCAGATCCGTGCTGCCCATGTGCAATGGCTATCGCTTTACGGCGAACATAACCTAACAAGCATGCAAAGAAAATGTGAGACATTTCCTCAACTCGAAGGTTGGTATTGGCTGCTAATGCTCACTTTAGTTACGTATTGATACACAAGTAAAAAATTTGGTATACCCTTGTTGCTGAACTTTTTCTTTTTAATACGTAGCTTACTAAGAGAGCAAGATTCGCAATAATTATACTTTTGTTTAAAATGCAAAGCATTTATATTCATAGTCATCAATGAAGCCAGAACATGAGTTTATTTCTTAGAGAAGCTATTAAATGACAACCGCATACGCTTCTGCGTTCTGCCCATGTGCAGTACCGATCCGGCGACAGGATGTACGCATGTGTGGTATGGATCCGGAAGGAGGTATGGATCAGGAAGTAAAAGGGCCTGTATACCTACCAATATATGAGGCTATGGTTGAAGCGACGAAAACTGGATGGCAAGCAAACATGTATTATATGCAGACATCGTTTCAATCATTATGATCGCCACTAGTTGGCGACATTTCACCACACCTTACACTGATCCCTTTAGCACATCAAAACAGCACATTCAGCACATGTAAAAAAAGAAAGTGCAGACGTACCATCATCTTCTCAAAGAGATCGATGATCTCCTTCTCCGAGAGGTTCAAAGAGCGGTCGTCAAACAGGGGCTGAGGCAGGGGCATCTCGGTCGGGGTGGTCTGGGGGTCCGTGGAGTGCTGAATCAGGGGTTTCTCTTTCTTCAGGCCCGTCTTACGGAAACTAGTGATGCGGTCTCGCTGTGTGGTGAACGACAGTATCACAGTCTTATCAGCGAACCATTTTATAGAGTGGATGGGTTTAATTTGACCATGGTATTTACTTATTAGCTCTCAATTTTTAAGTAAATAACATAGGATTTGACCATGACACTCATTTTGTTTTGTGGCAGTAAAACGAAATGCCACATGTATGTACGGTATATAAACGATAACAATGCCCAGAGCCAAACTTTGCTATACTTACTAGTACTACCTTTACTTCAATTGGCTTACCTGTTTGTTATAGAGATTATAGCATCTATGTATACCGTGATATTAGAATCTGACACATTTCCTCTTCACACATTTCTATAGCGTTACTTTTGTTTTATAAAAATATTATAAAACAAACAAACACATCTTTCTACATTTCTAAATTAATATAGAAAACGAGTGATGCATTTACTTTTCTTTTTCATTTTCTTCTTTACTTACCATCCTGTTTACTTTTATTGCAGGCAAAGGCATACATTTAAAATCCATTGTTAGGGTTTTAGTGTATATAAGAAAAATAATTAAAAATTGGTACCGTCAGCCGTTCATACAATATCAGCTTCAGCAAGTTAAAGTAACCAGTTAGTAAATGGAAACAGAATGCAGTGCAACAATCTAGTCTAGAAGAGCTAGAACAAATGTTTACTGAGCCAGGCAAATTAAATCAAACAGCATGCACCATGTGATGTTAGTCAGTGAGCAAACAATTAATAAACGGGAACATCCAACTTTTCATGGCTTTGAGCCATGAAGAAGTGACAAATAAGAAGAGATGAAATGGGATGGGATGGGAGAGATGAGATGAGGTGAGATGAGGTGAGGTGAAGTGAGACGAGATGCGATGAGATGAATTTGCAAACAAAACAAATGGTAAAACACACAGAAGACGGAAACCTTACCATGTCGTCAGCCAATGTTTTTATGTGTATGTTCTGTTGGAGGGAGGGTACAGTGTGAGAAATGAGATCCAACTCAAAGTGCCAGCAACGGAAAGTATGCCCAGTGAAGTGTGTTTACGTGACTATTCTCATGGTGAGCATATGTTCATGATTGCTTTCAAATACACAAGATGAAGACCCATTCATGAAGCATGACTCATGCTTTATCAATGTAATCGCTTCACTCATGTTACCAATTGTTTAATTATTATACAATAATTCAATGATTGGAAATATTGAAATTTATTAATTTAATTTTCATGTAAACAAACTGTGTGTGTCAGCGTCAACATCCCCCCCCGACACACACATTGTAGAATTCACATAAGACATAAAACATAAGAAATGTTATCCCTTTATGCTCCCACTGCATAAAAGCCAGTGAAGGAATGAAGACACCAAGCAGTTACCAGCAACTGGTACATAAGCATTTGATGGTTGATTCATGCTATGCAAAATAATATTTGTACCTCTGAAATAGCACCGTGTCATTTGGGCTGTGAGTGTGTGTCTGTACGTGTGTGGTCACAATATTGTCACAATTAAATATCAACAAAATAAATAGAATATAAAACGTTAATTTCAGTTAGTACATAAAAAACATAACAAAAGAGACAGCCCAGTGTGCTTCCTTTTCAGATCCAAACGAAAAAAACAACGTGCAAAAAGCATCCTCTGGACCCTCTATGAACTAGACCATAGAAAACACCTCTCTGGATACAGATGTTTCTCTCCTCATTTCACACACAATATGACAGCATATTGCTTTGGACCCTGTGGCTCCGCTACAGACAGCCCTCTGTAACAGGCCTGGTCTGGGAGGCAGCAGCAGCAGCAGCAGCAGCAGCAACACCCTGCCATATGCTGTAGCGTCAGGCGCTAATGGCGAGGGAGACGCGGAGTGCTAGCAGCCATAAAGCGTGCCCACCGATGTGTGTTTCTCCCCCTACTCTAATATCTGGAAACTACTGGTTGGGTGGCAGACCTTCCCGGGCCCCTGCTACAACAAGCCAGCCCTTCATCACTCTGTGCTGAGGAATACACTCAAATAGCAGCGAATACACTTGAATATCTTATCCATCACTTGTCGTCTCCAACCGCTGACGAACAAATGGGGGTACGGGAAAAGCAGGGGTTAGTCTCAGTGTGTGCGGCCTGAATGAGTTGTTGACGTGCTATCTTCAAAGCACAGGCCAACGGACAAATGTGTGCCGTAAGTCTTGAAGGAGTCGCGAGTCTGGCGTTGAGACGAGAGAAAGGACTGCCACGGAGACTTCCTGCGCTTTTCTTTTGAATATTTTTTTTTTTTTTATGTCAACTTTCAACTTTCCAATGTAAGCTTTCATCAAGTGTGAAGTTTGATTATATAAAGTGCTGTTTTTTTGTAGCATAGAACTTCATTTGACAGTGACTGAATTTTAAACGGCGGTACTTAAAATATTCTAATCAATTTAACAACAATCCAGTCCCTGTTTGGTAAATTACCTTGACTTGAGGGCCTATCCCTACCCATTAGCTTGGGCAACACTGCAGCAATGCAATTTAACATCAAACAATTAAGCTTGCATGTCCTCTGGGCGTCTCCTGGTTATTAAAGTAAACTTCTTTTTTTTAACATAATAAATGTTTATTACCAAACACATATTCTTCTAAATAACCTAATCAAATTAGCTCTGGGTCCCTTCTTAATCAAACATGGTAATGACTCTATGTAGGTCAGTAAAACTGTAGACACAAAGCAATTTCTCACAATTTGTGTTTTAATTTGGGGTGGACGAAATCTTAGTGGTGTGCATATTTGGCAATGCTAACTTTTAAGGTTTAATCATTAAGGTTTAAGGTTTAACATTGATAAAATCTGACACTCACTGCAATATATCCTCAGTGAATTTGGTTTTGTTAAAACAAACCAGCAGGGGGCATTTTATGAAATACATTATACCCGCCCCACACAATGAATCAACTCAATATTACTATTATTAGCATTGCATGGGTTTACATCCAATGTTTTGTGTTTAAAACTAAAATGACTACAAACTCAGCCAAAATATAATCTTAAATCAATCAAGTTAATCATTAGTTTGCTCTTGAACGCATTATAAAACAAAGCAGCAAACTAAACTGTGTTTCATTCATTTAGTTTTAATAATGACGGTGGATCACTGGGAGCTATCTCTGGCACTGGGACGCCGCTGTGCTGTTTGGTGCCAACAGTTCTTGGCGGACTCATGCCATTGCCTCACATCTGCTCAAATACCTCCTCATCCAAATGGTTGTTTCTGCAAAATGCTTGTATCATTTGCGGGGTTGATACATTAGGGTTTTATAGATAGAGGATTAATGAACATTAAACAGCGGCCAAGAGTCAACCAATAGACAACAATTCTCCAAACGACACTCCTTACTTTTGAAACCTGTGCTTCGATTGTGCCCTCTGCGCTTCAATTAGTTTATACTACTACTATAAACTACTAATACTGCTACTACAGCTAAAAGTAATAATAATAAAAATAATTTATTATTATTATTATTATTATTATTATTATTAATATTATTATTATTATTACTACTTCTTCTATTAAAATTTGACAATTGGTTCGATAATAATCAAAATCATTAATAGATCAGGGTGAACTTCAGCAACTCAATAAGCAGGATCACCTTTACATCCTAAAAAGTGAAAGAGTAGGAAAAAAAGTACAGGACCACTACAATGTATGAGAAAGTATTATGTATTACTGTATGGTAAATGACCTAAAATTAAAAGAGCAAGATAATGAACTCAAGTAAACATTTCCCAGCATACACTTGGCTACCGATGAGACCAAACTGAGCTCACGGCCCATCGCTCTTCTCAGTCCTGAGGCCCATAGCAATAAACGCCAGCCAACGGAGACACGTTATTCACATAGGCCTACTATCTGCATTTTACCCATCAATAATCCTGAATGCTGCAAATTCTTTCCTTCAACACAACCGTTTAACACAACCTCTAGAAGCGAAGTCAATCCTCTCCCTTCTATAATGGCAAACTTCAATAATTTGTAGTTTGTATCTATCGAGGACTGATGTAGATTAGACAAACTGAGACATGAGAAACACAGGCAACGCATCGGCTATTAATATATAGAAGATAGGTTTGGTAAATATACATTCTGTCATGTATAAGGAATAAAGACTCCATCATACTATGTTTAGCAGTGTTATAGTAGCCCATGTTCTTGTAACAAATAATCAAAATAGTAAATCTTTTAGCATTAAACTTTAATAAGTTGTACTGCTGCACCATGGGTAATAGAGTTAGGTATGGTGTTATTGTCAAATCAAGTTTGTTAGGTTTTCATTCAATTGGGTAATAGTCACTCGGACAACCGCCTGCTTTGTAAACTCAGTCACAGTACATGCTTGATGAAGACTAAATTATTTTTAGGACACTTCGGACAGCAAAGTATTTTATTTAATTTTAGAGCATGATCATGGGAAGATACTGGCAGCAAAACTACCAAGCATACATTCAATGAGACATTGGGTGTACATGATTCTTATAGGGAAACTTTCACATTGTGGGCACTAACAACAAAGGAAACAAAGGTGAGTGGGTGTGAGCATTGTGGAGAGTTTAGGATTGGCCAGGGCTGAGGTCAGCCATGGCGGGAGTAACAATGTGAACTTGCAATATACTATGAAACTGAATGGATACATCTGCAAGGCTGCAAGACGGTTAAAGGAATTTACAATACAAAGAAGTCAGTAGCTAGGCTTGGCCTCAGTATCAGGCATCGTGGTTACAGTGGCAGGAATCTACACATCAAAAAAGTCAGTAGATTTGCATGGCCCTCTCTCTAATATAAAGGTGTTAAGGTAGTTTGCATTTGCATTGCCACTGGAGCCACGAATTCTGGTACTAGGAAGGGAGGTATCTCTAGATGTAAAGTAGAATGTATACAAAGGCCTTTATGATTGATTAGTGATGATATGAACGAGGTTTAGATCATTTGTAGATATTTTGTGTAAACATTACGATGAATAATTCCACGACAATGCTACAGCTTATACAACTACAAAATATTTGTACAAAAAAATAAATGATTCAACCAGAAAATGAAATAACCAGAAAAAAAGGGGTTCAGGCAGTCTTTCAGTTGACGGTTTCCTTTCAGACAGGGGGGAAAAGAGGAAGCACCCGGGTTCGTCATGTGAAGTGTCAGCCACAAAATAAATCTGAGTCCTTCCTTGTTCAGAAAGCTAGATGTGATCGCTAGGCTCTTCACTGTTTTGTTTTTACCCGTGTCATGCACACTTCTTGAATTCTCCCACAAGATATATTGTGTGCCGGGTACATCCTCCCCCGTTTCAGTTGACAGGCAACAGGTTTAACGAAACGGTAGAATGCTACTTACCATTTCTCAATAGCCAGTGTGTTAGGGTGTGTGTTTGTATGTCCTTGTTGAGTCAATTGTCTTTCTTTCATTCCTGACTTGTCCTCTGGTTATTACCTTTCCCTCACAGTTTGGGCTGATTCCATCCAGGTACAATGCACACAGGTGGCCCGATTAACGAGGCCGACACGCTCTCCTCCAAGTCAAACTTGAGTGAGTCAACGAGTGAGTGAGCCAAAACCTAGCTTTTTGCATCGAACTGTTAGAGAGAAGCACAAGATTTATCAGGCAAGTGCAGCCCATTTAGAGTAGTTTTAGTAGAGAGAAAAGAAGCATTCTGCCTTTCAAACATTCAAGGACCTCTAGGAAACTATTTGGGGGGAGAAAACCAACAACTGTTGGTATTTGTTTTATGACACTCGGGGAACATTTAGAGTGGGAATTATCAAAGGTAGAGTGCTTTTTAAGAGCATCGCGCGCACATTCCCTGTCTCCACAAGGTTAGTCTCTCCCATATCTATTCAATAGCAGTACAAATAAATAAATAAAACTAAAAATTGTAAAAAGAAAAAAAAGAGAAGAAGAAAAACACACACTAAACCCTTGAAAGAAATAGATTCACGGAACATTAAGACAAACAATGCAAATTGCAACGTCAGTGTTAACGCGCTTCCTACAAGCGGTTTCAACATAGCATGGCATTCGCTAACTATGTGGGATGAATGGAGAATGCGCAGAGCATTCTGTGCCTGTTCATGCATAGGCAATCCTAAGTAAATTTGGTGTTGGCAGAAATGTAATGGCTTGAGGGGCTTGGATATGCAAAGGAAGACTATTTCCAGACGCTGCCAGAATCACAATGTGCGTCGGGCATGATGAGGAGCAATTAAGGTTTACAGCAAAAGGTGGCAGTGGAGGAAGATATTTCGGTGTGGAGTCATGTAGTTGGTAATAAAACGAGAAAGAGGGGATAGGAAATGTACGAATAACTATTGCTGGGTTTGTTTCCTGCGGTTATTGCAATTAGTGGCCTAATTATGGAAAACAATGAGCCTAATAACGGCACAGTTTGGCTATCAATTATCTACACATGAAAAGTCCAAAAAACTAAGGAATGCCACGTTATTAAATGTATGCATAATTGTGCTTATTTTCTTTTGGTTTGTACATTTGATCTATTAGAGTGACACTGAATCAAAACTGAATTTGTGGCCCTTACCTGTTAAAATTTGGTCTTAACTGCTTATAGTAAAACATATATTTCCAAATTAATACAAAATGTGACAGCGCAACTAAAGGTCAACGCTATCTTGTTATGGCTCCATTATAAGAAGGTCCTATTAACTACTTTCTCCAACCTAGCACTTCACGTCCTTAACCTAATGTATTAAACTAGTCTACTGCACAGAGAAGCTATCACTGCTGAGAGCATATTTTATCCACTGTGTGTTTTTCATCTAAATACAAATCTCTGTTATTTCACAATTTTAAGATAAAGCATCTAATAAGAATCTTTTCACCTTGCTGAATTGGATTAAATGGGGGAAAAACAGTAAGGTGTTTCTAAGCAGGTCCCCTAAAAGAAGGGGCAGAGAAAGATGTTTTGTTAATATAAATGGTTGTTGCTGTTACTATTCTAACAACTAGAGTACAACACACCCATGTCTTAAGGCCGGCTGCATAGCAGAGTATGTAGCAAACTAAAAATGATGTAATCTGCCTGCTTCTTGTATAATCCCTTAGCTCATATCATCCATAAAGGTGACATCATCTTTGGGAAACTTATGACTAAAGCAGTGTGTGAATTTGATCCAATCAGGGTTCAAAACGCCTGCCAATCCCTCTCCTACTCCCTCCTATGAAACAGACCACTGTTTCCTCCAGCAAAAAGACTGGGTTGAGGGCATGCATACAGGATTAATTACCCCAGACACACACAGCATATATCCTCTGCTCTTGCTCATGAGAATAGGGATCCCTAATGGGAAAAATGAGAGCACTCAAACAAACTCTAAACAACAGTGAATTACCGTTATCCTATTTCAGTGGTCGTGTATTGTGACAACATAATGAATCCATAGTCCATTTTATGCATTGATTTCGACCCTGGCTGGAACTGCACACTATAGGCATAATGTAGAAGATCAAAATGTGAATGAAGAACACATATTGCAGAAGACTTCATTAACATAACATTGTCGTGCGCATGTGTCTACCTATATGGTGGAAACAGGAGCTCAACACAAACACACGCAATGCTTTCCTTCCTGAAACAAACCTACAATGCACATCAGTCATAGGAGTGCATTACCCCTCCTTGCAAACTGGATTAGCGACAGCCTGATCGAATTTATTCAATCGTCCACAAAACATTATCTGTGTCCTCAAGTACCACTTTGCGAACACACTAGACCGATTCAATGTCAACTGTGCATCTAAAAATGCTGACTTTTTTAAAGATAAGAGACAATTTTCTATGAATAATAACTAAGGGAGCTAAAAAATAAAACACAAACTAAAAATAAATAAGAAAAAAAGATTCCTCTTGTACTAAAACAACCCTCTGTGTACCGGACTGGACTAGATTGACTTTAAAAGGGCATGGGTCTGGGGTGGGCTCTGCCTGTTATGTTAGGAAAGCAAGGCCGCTGTTTACATTTCCCTAAAACGGCCGCTATTGAAAGAGGGGAAGGGAGAAAGGAGAAACCTGTGATTTTGGAGTATCTGCGCCGGCCACTGAGACGCCATGTGACCGTCTACCAAGAGCACAGCTCTGCCCCAGGTTATCTTACAGCGTCTGGGTTTTCTGAAGGGAGAATCCAAGCACTGTACGCATGTGGGGGGATGGTCGCAGATGTGGTACGAGCAGGGAGGAGGGTTGATGGAATTTGGCTTATCTCGTTGAGGCCGTGAATCTTCTCAAAAAAAACAACACACAGCATTCTGTCCTTTGTGATTTAAATTGACGATAGGGATGGGGTGACCATTTTTTCGGTGTCTGAAAAATGAATTACATTGTACGCAGCTCATCTGTAATAGCCACAAATACTTCTTTGTGCTTTTAATATTCCATTCAGTCAAGTGAGATGCTCAACAATATACAGTAGTGGGCTGATGCAAAATAGTACATTGTGTATACGTATGTATTATATTATTGTTCTATGTTAAATGTACTATAACACAGAAAAGAATAGCATCCCAACATTATCTTTCAAAAGTGCCACAGACTGTTACGAACAGTTACATCCCGAAAACGTAAAACAAGCTGTGTTTGCGTAAAGACAACTGCTTTAACACGAAAGATTGAATGGAGAAAACAGAAGGGGGAAGTCTTTCCATCAACCCAATGAGGCAGTGGAAACTGTCACCCCAATGACACTATTGTGCCCATTCATAAAACAATTATATACATTTAGATACATTTTACAATTATAACCTTACATTTTAATTGTACTTCAGATTGAATGGCTTCTGTAGCAGAGTTAACTGTCCAAAAGAATTTGCACTAATGTGACAATACGGCACTGTAACATAAACAGTATCAGTTTTGGACGTAACTAGGAATGTAGTATGGGAGAGTGATGTAAGAGCAGGCTCACATTGTCTTCCCCCAATGTGAGGCTAATGCATTCTGCCCCACTTCCTCTCTTAAACTTCCTCAGTGCTCTGCAACGCTCACATGTGGTCAATTTCCTGGCGTGATCATGTCCGTCCCCCGCCACCACCCAACCCACTCATTTCACTAGCCGCACTTTCTCTAACTTTCAAACTCTAGCATGTTATATTAGTAAACTGGAGTTTAAGGAAGACCTCAACTCCAAATATTCAAATTCTAAGAAAAGCAACTGAATCATGATTGGATGCGATAAGCACTGGTAACGGCGTTCTGTCCCCCTGCAGTGAATCTAAACTGCTCCATAAATCTCATGTTTCAGATCTGTTAAAAGCCCACAAATACCATTGTAATGCTTTCGTTAAAGTACAGTGTCAACCGACCTCAATCACGACAAGGGGATCAGATATCCTGTCAAAATAACACCGGTTAAGTGCGATGTCTCAAGTGTAATCACTCATTTAGATATTATTACCACAGATTAGCGTTAATTAGAGTCGTATTGGGTTACTTGGCCCTATTTATTGAGAGGATCCCATGCTGCTCAGGCTGAAAGGTGCACGGTACAGCACAGGTTTGAAAAAGCAGGGTTATCGAAGTAACCCGCTTAACAAAGTCACAACTTTAATGACAAAAAAAAAGGAAACACTTAGCCTTAATTTGCTGGGGATGGAAATTATAGCTTGTGCTGTTATAGATGAAGCAGCTCATTGACTACCTCTGACTATGTCAAAACAAGTCAGAAAAGTCTAGAGAAAGTAGTTTGAAGGTCCAGCGATGCATGAAGCTACACTGGACCCTGCCATCCAGTGGGACACAAAGATGCCCATAGTCTTACAATAAGACACCATTAGTGGGGCACAACTTCACATCCATTACTGGTATGTTCATTATTTCTAATGACTTAAGCTAAATGATGACTATGTCGACAATCATTATGGTGTAATTGAATGAATCAAGGCGTTAACAGGTTACAAACAACCTTGCTATGGAAGAAAGGAAGAATGTGGAGTCTTACACAGCCGGTTGGTGGTGGACATGGTATGAAATTGCAGTATCAAATTATATAGGCCTGTTTTACAGAGAGAAAGTTGCACTTTCATTTCCAACCCAAAGCAATGCAAAAAAAAACAGCACACACTGTTTAGAATTGCAGTACGAAAAACAGCTTTCTTCGCTACTGAACATAATGTGTTGAAACGATCTGCTAGGCGTAGACACAACCGGACAAGATGATATGTACATACATGTGATATGTATGTGAGAAGTAAGCAACGGCAACTGGAAGCATAGAAGACGACGTCAGCAATCTGTTTGCAAACAATGTTTGCGCTGTCATCCGAAATACAATGTCCCCACTGACGACAGTCTAACAGGTCGAGCCATCAAAAAGTCAGCCACTGTTTACAGTCAGGCCACCGCAAACAGGCCAGCGTGTAGGATCACGACACAGACACACTCATCTACACAACTAATCTGTAGGTCAACAGCTCACACCCATCCTCATTACATTTGTATAGGGCAGGCTTGCCACATATCATAGCAGCCGCTCAGGCACCGAAAATGGTCTGTGACTCATACACTTTCCTGTCCTTCAACGGTCTCTCTCGCTCAAGTGCTACATCTCCCTCACCCTGTTTCTCTCTCTCTGTCTGACTCTCCCAAACTCTCTCTCTGTCTCTTTACCTCTTGCTCTCTCTGTGTATATAACATCTAAATATACATCCACACAGATAAACATCTTTAGGCCTATATATACACACACATTCATATATTATGCGCATACATAGTACATGTATATATACATGCATGGGGTTGATCTAAAGAGCCCAGCTCAAAAGCATTGCTACAGTCTGAATAATGATGAGGATACTATATAGCCATGATCTGTAAAAATACATGCTGTCACCACACTGTCATAGGGCGCGGTATGCTGTCAAACAGAGATGCTCTGAATTCCTTTGAACCCGTTACGTCTCTTCCCCTTGCATATCAAAGCACATTGACTGTCACAGGGCAAATTCTCACGCGATATAACCTCAACACAGAACCCAGGGGCCACCAGGGGTGACCAGGAAGTTTTTAGTAATCTACCCTTATCTAAACTTTCCCCACGGTGCACAGTATCTGTTGTGTCCTTGCATGGGTGCTGTGTGTATACAGTGCTGGGATGATTTAAACCGGCCCATTCTAGTGTGGAACCAGTATACAGCCTTTCAGGAGAATTTCCACAGGCCTGTCGTTTGACAGCGGTCAATCATTAATGTCAAGAGTATCTTAAATTGACTTGTGAAAACGCAAGTGTGTGGTGACAATGTTACATTTCCAGCTCAAGTCTTACCTGCACCTTTAAAACTGAGGCATTCGGCTTCACAACATAGCCTCCTACCTCAGGCACTTTAGGCCCCATTAAGCAATAACCACACACACACACACACACACACACACACACACACACACACACACACACACACA
>OOFG01056688.1:14201-27838 GCA_900323295.1 Molva molva
ACACGATCCAACAATAATGGAAACAAGGAACAATTTCAAGAAGACAAATAATGACGTCATACTAGCTTTTACCAAAAACGTAAAAATGAACCAACCCATAATCTGTCTGTTTTCAGTATTGGCTAACTTAGTACACACACCGCCTTTCTACATTTGCCCTACACACTAGGGGAGCTAAACAAAACAGGTCTGGCTCTCTCCACCAAGAGAAGACGAATGACTTCCTCCTCCAATCTCAGAGCTGTGTGGGAGCTAGCCCGGACTATGCACTGCCTGGGGAGATTGAGCAACAGCGAGCAAGCCTAGCTCAGAGATAGAGAACGAGAGAGAGAAAGAGAGCGAGTGTGAGAGAGAGCGAGTGTGTGCGAGAGCGAGAGCGAGAGAGAGAATTATGACCTCAGCACTCAGCTCGTCAGCTTGGAGCTGGGTCTTTCGGTGTGTGTTTAACAGTATTTTCAAGCCTAAAGCCTCCACCATAGTCGCCTAGACCGTCCCGGCATGGCCATGGCATTTTAAAGTCGCTGCTTGGTCGTAAGCGGTATTCTCCTAGACAACAGGGGGCACTGGACATGAAACGCAATGCATGAAAAACTGCTGTCGGTAGTTACTATTTCCGGAGAAAAGGTTATCCGTGTTATTAACACATCAAACATGGCTGATGCAGAGTGGATGCTTCTTGATGCGGCAGAAGATATCATTTATATGCTGTTACTTTAATGGAGAATCCACCATTTTTGCATCTCTGTGCGCCTTTGGGAAGGGTTGTAAACTTGTTTGTACAGGCAAACTGGCTCACAAAACCTCTCCTAAAATTGAGTCCATCTTGAATAAACCACAACAACAACAACAGCGTAGGAAGTACAAACAGTATGCGTGACATTATCTGAAATCCTCCAACCACATCCATGGTTTGGACGTGCAGTTCCCAAATCAAAATTTCTGGAGATGCGTGACACGCAACAAATCGCCATATTAGCCGCGCGCAAGGACTGTGATGACACTTTTGGTCCGCGCCGCTGGGAAAGTTCACGCACGTGCGACTACAAATTAGGGTTTAATGGGGTGTTGTTCGGGTTACTTTTCTACATGAAAGCCACAGGGTACAACCTAGAGGATGGTTTGAGAGGTTGCATCTTACGCTGTCATTACAGTCCACACTGGGCTTCCCTGTTTGACTGTAGTAGTTCCAGCCCCCCAACTTTTCCTTACCCTTAACCAGCTGGGATGGATACCAGGCATGACACATCTGTGGTACTGAGTGACATTCCCCAAAACTTTGTTATGAGTCAGCCAGAGACACAAAAATAAAAGTGGGCGTACGTTATAGAGTTCCTCTATCTCACTTCTACCCTTGGCCAGGGTTGACACACAATACAATACATACTACAAAAGACTCAGTGTCAACTACAGCTAGGATTTTCCTGCGGCAGTGAGGGTGGCATTCCTATATCCCATTGGGAGCCTTATTCTCCTGTTGTGGTGAATTTCAAGCCCCTTCCTCAAACACCACATTGTTGAGTAATTGGCCTTCCGGTAGAGTAGCTCAAAGTGGAGCGACGTATTGGGTAATGAAAACAATTGGTTGACCCGTGTTACTGTCCTGCTCCTTGCTATTATAGAACCAGTTGCCCTCTACACTCGAACAATATAGCATTGAGGTCACACCACTGTTATACAGACCACAGCTAACTGTGTACAAGAAAGCACTAAGACATTGTTCACTGACTGAGCTGTCAATCATTTATATTTCAAAAGTGCCCTCCAAGTGACCAGTCATATCAAATACCATGTAATAACATATTCTCTATGACCCCAAAGCCATAGATGCCATTTTCAGCTAATGATACCTACCTGGCAACCACAGCAAATTACACTGCAGGCTAAATTTAGTGATTTTCTCACACTCATGAAAGTGTACACACTTCTATCAACTGGTATCTCCAAAAAAATACATTTATGTAGTTACTTTCTACAGCAGAGAGCAAGTATAGTGGAATGTGATTTACAATTACAGATTGAAAACATTAGAGACATTAATTAAAAGCCAAGACTACCTGCCAAGTGGTCGAGGAATAGGTCGGAGGTCGCTGTTTTACATTGCAAATGTGGGCTGCTCTAGATTTTTACTTGAGTTGACTGGCTGTTCGGTCAGTTTGTGCAAACTGATTGAGAGGTCATTGGGATGGGAGGAGATGGGTCAAATGACAAAAAAACACATTTCTCTAACAAAGTCAAAAATGTTTGATGACTTATTTTTTTACAATAAAAATCCCAATCACTTGATTAGAAAACTTTGGGGAGAGCAATGAAGCCTTAGAGATAAGACTATCTGAAGTGACAGGAGAAATGTGTAGTTTTAAATATGTGATAAGAATGTCTTAGTACAATGATGTCCCAAGTCGCCAGATGGATGTGTTTTCTGTTGGTTTAACTTTACATCAAATATATACTTTCCCCTAAAGTTTTCCCTCAATGACTTCAGTATCCGTCTCTTTCAACACTTTATTATTCGATTAGTCAATTAGTCTTTCGACAAAAAATCCATTGAATCTAATTATGAGAATCGAGAAATCATTTTAGTCATTTATCAAGCTGCAATAATAAATATTTGCTGCTTAATGTAGCAGTTCAATTCAAATATTTGGTTATTCATATTCATTATAAAATTTAAAGTTTTGTTTTTCTGTTTTCTGTTTGCCAGATAAAGTAAGCACATTTAGGACTCTGGTAACTTTTGACATGGCATTTGCTATTATTTATGACATTTTATAAACTAAATGATGAATCGATTAATAGAAAAACCATTGTTAGATTAATCAACTATGAAAATAATCCTAAATTGCAACCCTACCAGCTGCAGCATCAAAACTAGAGTAACTAATAAGTAAACAGCATAACGGATGCTGTGACCAGGTAACTTGAAGAACATGAAATGAATGAATTCACTAGGCCTACATCTACCCTCATTCACACTCAAAGAATCCAAACCACTGTATCAGGATAATTAGAGCTTGTGTTACAAACAGCAATTAAAAGGTAACACTTGCACGTAAAAGGTTTTGCATAGTTAGTTCTCACTTCTCCGACCCAAACTATATTATTTTTAGGGGGGCAACTGAGGCTATGACACCTCTCCTCATGGCTTAAAGTTCCTATTTTAATGTCACCCCCATTGGGTAAGTTGATCAGTCCAGAGAGAGATCTTGTGATCTTAATATCTAGGCAACGGTTTGTGTAAACTTTGGCATAATTACAGTTACTAATACCTGTAATTCTGCATATGAGTCAGCTCTGACATTATTCTACTCCAGTCATGCATGCAAAAGAAAAGTAAAGAATCAGACTAATACAAGAACAAACCACGTCTATGTTAGAAAGATTGAGCGTGGCGGAACCATGGATATTTTGTATTAAGCCTGCTGAGGTTATGCAGTACCCTGTCTGAATGCAGGGCCACATTGCAGATAAGGCAATTGTCGTTGATAATGGATTGATATGTCTAATCAACAACAGCCTTTACTGTACTTTTCGAAACCGCCCCAACTGCAACCTAGAAAACTGTGATATTCAACTAAACTCGAGGACTAAAGGAGAAGGTTAGGTTTATCTGCAGAAAGTATCTAAACAAATGTTTTCATACGAGAAGCCCTCCGGTTTTACAGTATTGATTAAAAAGTACTCTGTTCACTTGACATGTTGAGTGCTTTTCAAAAGCAAAGCACTTAAAGAAACACTAGCTCTTTTACCTCAGTAAAAAAAATAAAAAAATGCTGATGTGTATTATTGTTGTATTACATTGTACATAGTTATTTGAAAGACGTTTTGCACAACACAGTGACGTACTGAATGACATGTGATATTTTTGGCTCAGTGGGGAATCACAAGGGAACTGAGCAGATCAGAGTGAGTGTTTTTTCAACAACATGACTAATAATAATAACTAATGTATACCTATGCTGAGTTTGATACATATCTGGTGTACACAGGTGAAGGAAGGTCAACTTAGGCAGCTAATTAATATGTGTTGAGAGAGACAGACAGACAGACAGAGAAAGTGTGTGTGTGAGAGAGAGAGAGAGAGAGAGAGAGAGAGAGAGAGAGAATCACTAAGGAGTAAGGTGTATTTAAAGTCGGTCTCTAATCGACTATAGATGAGCTAAAGCTATTGAACCCCTTACATGTTTAAAGGATCACCTTTACTGATAAACACACGCCACACCTACCAGCTTTTTGTTTTTACCCTCTTCTTCGTTAGACTTCTTTTTAGAGGGTTTGTTTGGGTCCTCTCCACCGCTTGCTTGATCCATTTTGGGCTGGGCTTGAAAAACGCCAGACCTCCGGGAAAAGTAAGTAACTGAAGTCCGCCAAAACGCTTCAATGAAGACTATAAGAAACGACCAGGTTTAGTTCTTGTCAAATGCCATTCCAGGGAGAAAAAAAATTATAGAATAAAAAGCTATGGGAATAATTTTAAATGATTCCTCATCAACAGCATCCAGTTCCCAATAATTCAGTTCCAGTTGTCGAGGAAAAAGTTCTTTGCAAAGAGGTGTGGTAGGGTCACATCCGTCCCAGTGTCTCCTCGCCTCGGTCCTTTCACACAGCAGTGAACTGTTTCTGAAAGGACCAGAATGCAATTCATTATTAAAGTTAAGAAGTTTACAAGCATGTAGGTATTTCGTTGCCACATGTTGACCTCGTTTAAGATAAGTAAACACGTGATGATTCCCCCAGATAAACATATCCATGAATACATCCCATAAGAATCTTACCGTGGTAAACATAACTGTATAGACTGCTCAATAATAAAAAGAAAAATGTCTCAATGACAGACACGTTCTTTAAATAGACTGTCGCAAGAATAAAAGCTCTTTCAAGGTAGAACTTGAACATTGAGTAGTAGTAGCACTGTCTTGTAGTGGTAGTAGTAGTAACAACATTACCACAATAAAAACCCAGATGACAACCCTGAGTCACCCAGCCTGTATAGCCCCCGATATATTGTACAGGGGAGATAAATGTGCATTTTGACAATTGAATGAGATCACAGTTAACAATCACAGTTAACGGCATAAGAAAATCACCGTTGGTCTTTGCTTGAGCTACTTTGCAAACACTATTCACTCATCTCCGCTCGACTTATGAAATAACTCTTATTCAAAAGTAATTTATCTTGAAAGACAAAATTATACATAACCTCATACAGCTGTGCCTTATTCAATAAAAGGTAACAATTAAATAAGCAATCAAAATAAACTCACAAAATCCCATCCAGAGCTTACCTTTACAACCAAACATAAATGCCAGGCCCTCACTAGGCCCGCCCTTCCGACCTTATGATTGGCCACGAATGTGACAAACGAACAGAGACCCCAGCTTCTATTGGTTGCATAGGTTAGCAGTCAAGGGGTCCACGTTGCGTCGTCTAGCAGGAACCAAATGTGAACGAAATGTCGTGCAGATCTTACCGCGACTGGATAGGATGCAGCAGTCAACACCATGGTCGAGGGATGCGAGGGGATGATCTACAAAGACACAGGATGGATAGCGCGCGCGTGTAGCTCACTCCTGTCCCAGACGAATCTCAGGCTGAACAAAGCTGGACACAAAGACAAATTAAATGGATATTTATCAGAAACCAATGCTCGGTCATTAGGAGTATTATTTATTTGGAGCCAAGACAGGGATGATATTAAATTAATAACTTATTGTAGGCCCAAAATGTCAATTGTTTTATTCACACTAAATGTTTCTTATAGTAGCCTTATATAGGTGGTAAGGAATCGAAAGGTTATTGAAATCTTATTGTCCTCTTCCCATTTGCGTCCACTTAGGGAATGAGTGAGAATACAATACAATAAATACGATAGTCTACCTCTTTTAATAATTTGTTGAACTAGAATTCAGGACAGGCTTATTCAACATCAAATAATAATTAATTGAATGATGTTAATTATTGCCATTAAAAGTACTAATAATTCATTGTCAAAAGAGATGTATTAGATACATTGTTTGTTCTTTTAACTATTAATTAACCAATAAATAGCATCGTTAATGCAGTAATAAGCATTAACTAACAGTTAATAAACAGTTAACTAATGGTGTTCATGTTTACTAATGGTGTTCATGTTAACTAAAGTAATGGTGTTCATGTTAACTAACTACATATTTTTTAATATGGTAAGGGTTAACCCTAACACTAACCCTAACCCATATGCTAATACAACACTATAATGCTGCATTTACTAATGTTAATTATTGGTTAAAGTGCCAATCTCGAAGATTTTCATGTAAATCTATGTCACTATCTATCATCGAATGAGGTAACTCATTGGTGATTGAGCATACGGTCCACTGATGAATGCCAATGCATTTGCAGTATTAGGAATGTTACGAACTGGGTGTCGGTTGCGACACTGTTTGTATCTCTGTATCTCTAAACATAGTAATATAATATTTGGCAATAGTGGCATAGTGAATGTGACATATAACCTCTCACCACTCCTTTTGGAAATGGGCCTATCATTGAAGTAGCCTCACTATTCTTCTAAAATCAACAGGCCTTCTTGTCGTCAGCACCCAACAAACATGTATTTCCCGGTAGGCCTACTTCTTACTGGATATAGTGTGGAACCCTAACCCACTCTTAAAACTTTTTCCATACTTTAAATTCTGAAGACAAAATACTCAAAGTCGCATCTCAATGATTGAGTGTTCAAAGCAAGTGCTAAATCCAATTTACTCCCAATTCTTTGTACGTCTCCTCTATGTCATATTGCATTTGGGTGCAGCTGCTTGCAAGCGGAAAACATTAAAGTAGTACCATTTGGCTCCCCATCTGCCATTGTCGGAATCACATCACCTACAAGTTATTCTATTCAAGTGGAATTCATAAGACCAAGGTAGTGTTGGTGCTGGTGAAGAGCTATTGCAATGTGTTCTGGCAAGGTGACAAGGACACAGGGAATGCTTACTGCGATTGATAACTGGCTCAATGTCAATTGAGATGCTTTGTTCAGCTGTTGAACACAAAACATTGATTCCATAATTAAAATATTATCTGCAAGACATATTGTATCGTATGAATAACATTTAATCGTTGTGAATGTTTTATGTTCCATATTAACGCTGATATATGCACGTTTTTCACTTTTGTGGCATCTATTGTTTTCCTGTGGATGTTTGCTGCAGAGCACAAATTTAGTAAGGGGGGGAAACACGAGTTCTTAAAGTTATTTCAATGTAAATTGAATTGAACCGAGAGCATGTCAGTGGGCATCGTGTGATCTCTGAAGAGCTGTATTTTTGCCGACTAGTACGCCTTCGAATCAACTCCTGTTTGCCAGCCCTATAATTTAATATGTAAAGCTGCTTTGAATGTAGGACACTATTTTCCCACGAGTAAGTGCAATCTTAAGATGACAGACCATGACCCTATATTAAATAGACAGTCCCTGATAAATATAGCATAGCACAGCACAGTTGTTATTGTTTACTATAAAACACGATATTAATGAATACATTGATTGTAAAAAGCTATTTTTCTCCTATCGGCCAAGCTTGTTTTGACACCCTCACACATGAACTATAGACACGTTCAGAAGATAAGCATATTGTGTGACATTACAAATGCAAAGACTCCATCCAAACTGTTCCATACATTACAAATCCCCTTTCCATCCTAACTGTGGGTGCAATTATACCAAGGGACCCTCGCAGCACACTCTGTGCTTGTTATGCAGAGACGATCGCTTCCCCATTACCCCATCTCAAGGGTTCACAACTAGGTCTGTAGAGAGAGAGCGAGAGCGAGAGCGAGAGCGAGAGAGAGAACCTGAGAAGAGCGAGAGAGAGAGAGAACCTGAGAAGATGAAAGGGAAATAACTTGTAAATTATTCATCACCCCCCTGCTGTAGTACAAGATCAGCACCGGTCTCATGTAGTCTGGCATTTCTCAGCCACCGTAGAGAAGGAGGGTAACATGAGGTAAAGTCAGGCTTGACTCTCACTCTACCAGATCTTAGTTAAATTCTGTTTACTTCGAGTTGTATACTCTGTATGCTGCATGCTTTGAAACCATCAAAAAGGCATATTTGATTGTTTTGAAAACCATCTCTGATAGTGATTACATTCTCAGAGGTGGTGAGGTCTGTGATATTCATTCCACGAATATGTATAAATATTTATACTGATATTATTCCTAATGTGCTGTCCTTCATATTCATATATCAACTCTGTTGGGAGAACATTATGTAGGATTCATACCATGTGTTCATAGTTCACACACTATATTGAAAATGGTGAAGGGCTGTCCAAATAACAGTACATTTAGGAACAAGAGAGCATACTGCGTACAGATAACTCATTATGTTGACACCTTTGAGCTGAATGCTGCTTTTTTACATCATATAGTGATCATATATAATGGTGATTACTTTTTTTCCTTTTGTGCCATGAATTCATGTCAACATTTTTCAATGAAAATACTACAGACTCTGGTCTGCAATTACTTCCTTTGAGTTACCTGTTGCCATGGTAGCGAGGGAAATGAGAGTGCTGGAACAAGGCCACTCGAACAAATGAGACAAACTCAAGATGGACAGAGAATGTCGCTCAACAGAAGCTCCTAAACGCTCAATATTGAGCAAATCAAAAAAGCCATTGAGCGCTCTGAAGCGGTGACCCAGTGCACATTGCAAGATGCAGTTATACAATGTTACACTCATAATTCTTTTGTTGTCTAACTGCTTAATGACACTACGGCATATTTGACTGACAGGAAGATCATTTAGTTTGGACCATTTGGAAATGAGTAAAAACGCCATTATTGCAATATTTTTATGATAACACTTTATAATAACGTTCAGTTATAAGTAATTTATAAGCCTTTAGTTAATGATGAACTACTAATTAACAAAACATTAATTTATAAGGCTTTAGTTGCTGACAAACTAATCATTAGTGAAACCTGTACAAACATTTGTAGATGATTAGTAAGTGCTATGTTAAAGCGCCCCGATTTTACAACCAGGTGTGAAGTTGATTACCGAGCCATCTCAAAAGCTACCCTCTAGTGACATCACAAGTGGGAGTGTCCACCCAGATGTATGATGGTTAGGTCAGTAGGACTACCAATTGGTACAGTCAATTGGATATGCTGGTGGGCTGATGTATTCATCATCTGGGTGAACACCCCCACTTGTGATGTCACTAGAGGGTAGACGAATTTGAAATCACCAAACAAAGCTGTAACCATGCTGGGAGCAGTCTTCATATATATGTAATGGGGCACAGACTGCTCAACATCTGTGAAAGTGTTAAGTGTTAAAAAGACAACTTGGACTTGGAATATGACTTAATATTATGACATCAAAATAACAATGCAGCTCTCAGATCCCAAAACAAATAGGATGTGAAGTATAGTCTGCTCCTAACATTAGTATGAGCTGAGAATTATATGTAGAATACAATTACATAATATAATATAAAACCATGCAATATATGTTTTACAAATGCCATGTCAATACATTATTTCATAAAATATTTCTTGAGCGAACATTATCCATAATATTACTGATTCCAATCTTGGACCTCCTGGGAGAGAAAAACATATAGTGTGAAATGTTCTCTCCCTCCTCTGTTCTTGCCATTGATCAAAGGAACCTGGATTCCTGGAACTGCTTTGTGGCAAACAGTAGATCTGGTAGGTCTGAATGTATGTGACTGTGTAAAGATGAAGAATTGTATTATTTACCACGCTCTGCTTAACCCTCCTCTGATAAAGAAGATGAAATGAAATGTGTCAGAGTAGAAGCGAAGGTTGAAACTGAAAAGCAACCAGAATTTCATCACATTTCCCTAACTCAACGTAAAATATCAGAAATTCCCCAATCTACATTGAACCACATTAATAATACAACAACCATGTCAAGCGATTCATATTTGGACACTTTAGGCATGTGTTTTTTGTTCAGATCAGGCGCAGCTATATATTTGAAGCCTCACTACTTGTCAAGATATCTGTAAAATGAATCATACCCCCCAAAAAATCCATTGAGAGTAGCAAAGATGAAAACATTTCAGTGTAGGGCATGTCTATGGAGGGGAAAACAACAGATTACCAGGTTATCCTGGCAGTGATGTGATGTTAGGCCTAAACATGAGGGAATAAAAAACAGAAAGATGATTGATCTAGTGAACCTAGAGTCTCTTAGTGCTACACACAAACACAAACACTTACACTCTGAATAGTAGCAGGAAGTATAATGCTTAGAAGAATGGCCTACAGTCTAATTAATGTATCTGATTTCAACACAAGGTCGGTATATCCATAATTAGTAACAGTCACTAACATAAATAATAAAGAACAATACCGGACACAGGTTGGTTTCCTGGAATGTTGTTCTGGAATGTACATTCAGTTGTCAAGACCACCTCTGTGGATGGGGTTATTCAGGTCATGGCTTTAATGCAATCCCTCCACATAAGATAGTGGTTTATATCAAAGATACTGCTGTTTAAGGTTGTTTAATAAATTGTGTATAAAACCTCTTTATTATGTACAATACAAATTATTTTTTGGCAGTGTTTTGTTTTTTGTTTATTCCTTTTATGCTTTACATTTACACAGATCCAGAAAACAAAAGTCTAAATAGATTTGAGGCTAGTCCAAAAGCTTTAAATACCCTTTTTTCAACAAAATACCAGAACACAAGTAAAAAGTTATAAAGAAAATTAAAAAGTGAAATAAATATAAAATCTTTGGCTGAGGAACAGAATAAACATTAACATTCAAACATCACTGGTGCAAATACAACTTGCAACACACACACACACACACACACACACACACACACACACACACACACACACACCTCGGGTAAGTGCGTAGCGGTGGTGCAAATTAATTCCACAAGGAATCCCACCTCACTCTTATTGTGTTGAAGTCAAAAGAGAAGCAGCAACGGCACAATGACTATTTTTAAAGAGTCAAGCGGAGGATGTGATGCACTGTAATTCCAGGAAGGTGTGGAGGGCCAGCAGGTTGTTCTATATTCATTGAGTAAAGAGAGGGCAACGCTGGGACAGGAAACCGAGGCCAGACCCATTGGAAGCCCCATGCTATTCAATCACAGAGGTAAAGAGGACAGAGTGGAAAATACCACCGCTATGATGATGCCCCTGACCACTACACCACCACATTATAACCTGCATACTTAATGTGACTAGTAAGTAAGCTCTGGCATTAAAATGGAGATTTGGTGGTTTAGGTGGAGTTTAAAAAAAATGATTAAAATATGGCAAATATTCTCACATTTAACGTTACAATGATCTTTCTCAAAAGTACACACACACACACACACATATAGCATAAAAGTGAGTATGAATATAAGGTACATTAAAAATACATATTTGAAGCAGTTATTGGGTGGTTAACATGTTACTTTCAAATGAATTATAGCATGCAGCATTTCAAACGTATTTTGAATGATAGGCTATACAATTGTATATTGTATTGTATATATTGTATATTATATGGACCCATTAATGTCATAATATTCTGATACTCTAAATGAACAATATTATTATTTTAATTCAGTAATGTGAATTAGTAGCTTGTAACAAATGTGATAAAAGCAGCATTCTTAACACCAAAGAATTGCAAGCATAAAAGACAAAGTAAGATTAAATCATTTTATACCACAGTGAGGCCGGCGGGTGGTCGCCTACAAGGATTTTAAGGAGTCCACTGAAGTTCTGGTATTAATGTTTCAACAACGACACGAACCAAACAATAATTATTTCACCGAGCTCAGCACAACACACTCCTTTTATAACCCTCGTTTTGGATCTTTGCTGCCGTTTCCCTGTCATCGTGCAGTCTATATACAGGCATCCAGCCTATATACTTTCTTAAGTCTATAGCCGATGTAGGCGTATACATCTTCTGCGATGTGAAACAGGACTGGACCAACTACAGGAAATCAATCCTTGTGTTCTCAACGCCGACACGAAAAGAAGAGAAGGTGGGTGCTCTCAATGAAAAATGTGTTAACTTGTCGACTGACATCCACAAAGTAAAATAAAGAATGCCGATAAGAAATGTAGCCTATAGGGCTATAATAAAATAAATGATTGATAAAGTAATAGGGTGAAACATCAAAGTCTCCTCGGCCTCGAATTGACTAAATAAAGTGACTGCTAAACCAAACTAACGTTACACTGAGTAAATCGATAATGAGCAGACTGTGTTTCTCTTGAAGAAATAACCAATAAACAACAGAAGATAGACAACGAGAGAAAGGACATCTGCAAGCCGCAGTGTGTCTCAGTAAGTCTGTTGATATGTGTGTTAATGTCTGATTTCGGTCTGTTGTTGGCAATGCGATTTAAGCATAGGCTTCATGAGGAGGAGAGGGAAAATGACGATATTGACACCTAGACCATTGTATAGGCCTACAGCACTTTATCTCAATTTTAATTCACAGGTATAGGTATCAAAAAACGATCTGGATTCACGGGGAGAAAAGGACTCAGTCATTAATTAGTTGTTTGTTTTTCTTCAAATGCAATAACCATTACAATGCACCTGAAGTGTTTTAGCTTAATTGCCAAGGCAACCTGTCAGCTCGACATTCATGTCTTTTTGGTGTTGCTGTGGATCTCAATTGGAAACAACTACTTGCGCCAATATGTACCGCCAATTGTAATGTTTATTTATCTGGAGGGAGAGAGTTATTTTACAAGCAGTAACAAAGAAAGATAAATATGATCTGAGACTTGATGATCAGCACCATCTGTTGTTATTGAGGTTTGAAACACCATACAGACGTGTCGTCGCCAGGATAGCAGTGAGCCAACAGTGACATCTAGAGGCGTAAGCGGAAACTCAAACAAACGTACTTCCACCTATCCATTCTCATACCTCGTCATGGGTGAACTTTATCCAAGATGACTCTGGCCATATGGAAGGTAGATAAAAGTCACTCACGCATGACTACTGGCGCATTTTAGTGTCTGTCCTGCATGTCTTTGGAGGGACATTGAAGGAGACCGTCACATCATGGGAACAAACATGCGGAAGAACATGCAAACACTAAACAGATACGCCCCAAGTCAGTCGCAACAGGAAACAATAAACCACAACCATGCCCCTCCCCTCTTTATGAAAACCCTGTTTCAGGCCGACCAATAAGTGCACGGCAGTAATGTGGTGATCAATGAGGCCTTGAAGAAAAGGGAGAGGATTACAACCTGGAGCTGGCTTTATGAGGCTTAACCCGCCATATAACAACCATTTACCATCACAATGCCTTGCTTAACCTTCTGCAAAGTCAACAACACCGACATGCAGGGAGGTGACGAATGCAACCTTTACCAGTTACAGGTGCTATTAAAACTACCAACAGGGAAAGGGAAAAACCAAAACGCATAAAACAATCAGAGTCTCCGTGATGGATACGAGTTTTACTATGCTATGCAACGTTTCAATTGCAGCAAGATCACATGCAAACGAGTTTTGTAGGCTACCTACATTTGTATTGTAGCCTACCGTGAGCAAAGTGTGGTGACTGCCATCCAAAGGTTCTCCATAAATAACTGGTTGGTTTCGATTTTGAAGCCTTACAAAACCTTTT
>OOFG01056690.1:0-13044 GCA_900323295.1 Molva molva
ACTGTCCCCACTGCACATTCATGAACACACACACACATGACACCCACGTGTGTGCGCACACAGACACAGACACACACACACACACACACACACACACACACACACACACAAACATACACACACACACACACACACACACACACACACACAAACACATATACACACACACACACATACACACACACACACAGTTATTAAATCACTGGAAGTGATCTAATAACTTCCACTTCCACTTCCAGTGATTTAATACGCCTCACATCTGTAATGAAACAACCATTTAATAGATGTTTTATTTAATTTACAAATGATTCAAGGGTCATAACTACAACTATCCAACATGGGACATTTCATTCTGAAATATGCCAAGGACAATACATGAAAACCTATCACAGCACACAATCAACATAACAGTACCTCACGTGTAACTGTGTGCCTTGCAATCCTAACAGCACACTGAAACATTACTTTTCAAAACTCAACTCACAACATATTACACCAGCTAACATTGTCTTTATTTTACCCTCAGACCTGTGACAGGATCAAGCAGTCCGCTGCTGGCACCAAGCGTCGTGTGTTCATCATAGAAACCATGGGTGGCTACTGTGGCTACCTGGCCACCATGGCCGGCATGGCTTCCGGAGCAGACGCAGCCTATATCTATGAGGAGAAATTCAACATTAAGGACCTGGAGGTGGGATCGCAGAGCTACACACACACCACAGCGTTCTTTAATAGACAGACATGTCTGTTTGAGGTGTTTAAAGTTGAAAATAAATTAGAATTTTCTTTACAGATGAACGTGGAGCATCTTGTGCAAAAGATGAAGACAACAGTGAAGAGAGGGCTGATTCTCAGGTATGTTTGATGCTTTTTGTCTTGATCAAGGTTCTTGTGCTTTTGTATACACATGCTTTGATCAATGGTCAAAACTTGGATAAAAGCCAACACAAGTTAAACTCCTGTATGATTTATGACCACTCTGTGTTTTCATTATAGGAATGAGAAATCCAATGCCCACTACACCACAGACTTCATCTTTAACCTGTATTCAGAGGAAGGCATGGGGGTTTTCGATTGCCGCAAAAATGTCTTGGGACATATGCAGCAGGTCTGTAAGCAGGGCTAGAGTTTAATTTTGCACACCCAAACTATAACACTTTTATTATTAATAATAATACGAATACTTTGCTCATAGTGTCTGAATTCTGAACATCTTTGCATAGGGCGGAACCCCAACGCCTTTTGATAGAAACTTTGGCACAAAAATGGGTGCCAAGTCTGTCCTATGGCTGACTGAGAAACTGAAGACCTGCTCTAGACACGGTAAGAAGAACTAAGGAAGTTTCAGTGAGATCATGTAAAATTCACAGATCGGGATCCTTCCCTAACCAAGGGATTGCGGTAATGTTTTGTTGCTTCAGCGATTCTATCAAGTGTTAATGGATCTATTTGAATCATTCTTCAGGGCGCATCTATGCGAACACACCAGACTCCGCCTGTTTGCTGGGCATGAGGAAAAGATCACTCTACTTCCAGCCCCTTGTCGACCTGAAAGAGGAGACCGATTTTGAGTAAGACCCATAACAACATTTACATGAATTAATGTTCACATTAAAAGTGAATTACTTTGATTCTGGTAGTTCATCCAAGGTACTACTCTAGGTCATAGTTCTATATAACATTCTGTGTGTGTTTTATGTGTGTGTGTGTTTTATGTGTGTGTGTTTTATGTGTGTGTGTGTGTGTGTGTGTGTGGTCCAGGCATCGCATCCCCAAAACACAGTGGTGGCTGAAGATCAGGCCCATCATGAAGATCCTGGCCAAATACAACATCGAACTGGACACATCTGAGCATGCCAACATGGAGCACGTGATCAAGAAGACGGATCACGTGGGGAAGTAGTCTGCAGAGAAGAAGAGCTTACAAAAGAATCCTACTGAGCATTAAACATTGTGATCTCTATTTGGCTTCCTGTTAGCCTTAAAATCGCAATGTGTAACATTTCAACTAGCTCCTAACTTAAAATAATCTGGAAATATCTGTAGTCAACGGTGATCGTTAGTTATCATTATTTTAATAATGTTATCAATAAAATCACATCCTATAACTGATATATTCTACAAATAAATAATGCTGTCCAGCCCATACCTCTCTCTTTGTTTACAAGAATCGTAATAACTACAGTCCCAAAACCCCTCCCACTCACGCCACCCAGCCAGCCGAGCTACGCTTGTTCACGTCACTCAGTTGCACAGCCAGTTAGAGTGGACAGAACACTGGTATTGTGTTTTTTAATTCTGAAAGTCTCCCGCCTACTAACTTGGAGGGGCTCAATCTTACCCATTGCGACTTTAAGGAGGAGACTTTCTGTCTACGTTGGTTTCCTGCACTTCCACTTTTTGTGGCTCACACTTTGTGTTCAATTAACCCATTTTGTAAACGGTTATTTTTGTGCACTTCAAGAACCATATTAAATGTGTATCACAATTATGACTGTCTTTTTTTACGATTTCTTAGCATACATGAAGTTAGTTCCAAGTAAGTTTGCTTACAGTGGCGGACACACAGTTAAGTTGTCTTCCTTTTATATATTGTGACCAGTGTGAACATCAAACGTTGATGTAGCTGGGTAAACATGTTCCCTACAGACCTTTTAATGCGACACTTGGTTGATTTTAACAGAAGAATCAATGTGAGGATCATTACTTTAAAATGGAATTGCCAAATAATGACTTGGCAGCTGTTGTGTACCACATACTGTACAAGATAGAGGCATATTTGTACAAAAACAACCAAAGAGGAGTTCCAGATTTGTAAAACTCTTGGTAGCAGAGTAAAATTGAGAGGGAATGCTCTACCAGTATGCTCACACAAACAATCAAGCCCCTTTTTAATCCTTTAGTAGGCTAATACTCTTCCCCTAAAATAACTTTGTATCTCGAGGTGTCTAGATATAAATAATATGTAAAACATTTGCATCTGAACTCAGCATACAAGAATATCACCATTACACACTTGTTTTAGGGTTATGCGTAACATAAATGTTTCAGAATATTTTTAAGGTTCTAATTGTCTTTAGAACTTCTCTACCAGTTAACTAGGGCATAAATAATAACATAGTTTATTGCATTCATTACATTTTTACAAAAACATATATTTGAATAGATTAATATAAAAACATAGACAGTAGGACTATACATGTTTTTTACATTTTGAATTGCAAAATAATTTATGGTAATTGCAAAAAAAGAGTGACTGTTTCGTCTGTATTTGTTTATATAATTACGGATTTTTAAACACAATTGTATTGTTTATTGCAGCATTACAACAAACCTATAGGATTGTAGTCCTTTTTTAACTAATCTGGAATATCACCCTCATCATCTTAATTTCCCAGAGAATGGGGAGTGTCAACATTCATCTACTTTACAATTACAATGAACTCTGCCAAAACAAAGCACACTAAAAAGCCTTGAAAATGCCTACCAGTCTAATTATTTCTCACTAAAAATAATACATAAAAAAACTAAACATTTTCGGTTTTGCATGCATAAGTCCATACCAGGTTAAGTACATAGGCTTGTAGGTTGAGTATACAACTTGTGAACTGTTAAATAGAGAACAGGAAAAGGAAACGTTGATTGTAAAGGTCATAGAAGTCGCAATGCCAGTCGGGACGTTGGAGGACTGTCTGCCTGCGCTGAGGCAAGGTGCGTGTCCCCAGTGTCCGCTTCGGTCGCCCGGTTAGGAATGCGCCTCACGAACTCGTTTGTCGGTGATATGTTTCAATAGACGTTGTACGACGCGGCGAATTACGAAGAATCATGCTTGGGTATCATTCATGCAACTAATATCTTGCGTCAAAGTTTGATTTGAGCCGCTAGCTCGGGTTAGCTAGTTCCCCAGAATCATACATAGCACGCTAAGCTACCTGTGTGTAGCATACTTGCTAGCGCTGGCAAGTCTCTAGCTAGTGAGCTAGTCTTCGTGTGTTGCTGGACTACCCAGTCGAGCCAGTTGGAACAGGCTACATTGCTGCACACAGGCGATATTTCCAGAAGGTTTGGTGGCAAGCCGGGTTGGGAGAACGCGACGGGGTAGACGTGCGTCAGGAGCGGCTGATGAGTTCGGATCAGGGCGGAGAGCCGCCGCTGCTGCAGGAGGAGGCTGATCCGGGACCGAACACCGGTGGGAAGGACGAGGCTCCACTTGGGACCGAGGAAGGGTCAGGCGGCATGGTGAGTTGAGGCCTTCAATGCTAGCAACTGCTCGGAGCCTGAAACCACCTTCATAATTGTTTGCGTGCACTGTACATGTAGGATTGCTCGATATTCCATCAACGTAGGATATTAGATAAATTTGTATATTGAAGTTAACGTTTACTTAGACAAGGTGTATATCGTGTATAACGTTATATAGTTGCATCCCACTGTGTCGTCGATTTCATTCAGATGTAATTTATTCATTCGACCATTCGCTTCTTGGGCGTTGCACTCAATTCAGTGTGGTTGATTGTTCACAAAACAACTAAACGTTTAATTTGTGTATGTTTGACCATACCACTGAACCAGATCTATATTATTAGCAATGTCCCAGCCACAGGTCCCCATATGGCTAATGTTAGCTTAGCTACCTGCAGGAGCGAGCAAGCTCATTAAGTAGTTTGCTGAGTAATCATGAGCGTGGTTGAAGTTATGCAATTAGTGTGTAACCACGGCAGCAAATGTTTTACTCGAGGTTCAGTGCGGGGCTGCTAAGAATGCGATCGATAGTCGATGGGATATGAACGAGGAATAACTAAAGGATAAACGACCATTCATTCGGCTGACATTACGGCTAGCGCACAGTGGGACGGCTAGCTGCATAACATGCGCTGCAAGTGTCTGGCCTATGCTACGCAGTGCAGTCAGCTGACTTCACTGGGCTTCCTAGCGCCTGTAACAGAAATGTCAGTCATGTGCTTTTTTAACGGTTTAAATTGATTTTTAGTACATTTTTACTCGAACTAGACTCTACTCCGACGTTTAACATCAGGGCCTAACTATTTTCTAGTGTGTTTGTAAAAATAATTAATTAGAATTGACTTGCCCTTAGCAGCTGTTCTTGTCAGGCCAGTGCTTTTGTAAAAAGAGGGTGGGTCGGTTGGTCAAGGAAAGGCTTGCATACTACAACATGAGTTGAGTTACTTTCTCTTTAGATATTTAATACCAGCCGAATCCGTGATTTATGTTCTATTCGTTCAAAAGATACACTCCATGCTAGATTTTTATCCAATCTGCTTATTTGTTCTGCGTAGTTAATAATGTTGATAATCGACCTGATACACTGTTAATCACCTAATTAAACCCATTTCTCCTTTATATACTAAAGTGGTTTGCAGCCATGTACCTTTGCCAAAATTCCCTATTCATTTTGGGACGAGAGTGAGCAGTTTACTTTATATTTAATGGTGTTGTAAATTAAAGCAGCAATTTAATATTCTTTCTGTTAGTGTAGTGTAAGTACATTTTCCATTTGATATCACTTATTTAGTAATAAATGGTGGGAGGGTTTAGAAATAATTTTCTGGGCAATGTGTTTAGAGTACAGATCATCTGAATAACTAAAATTGAAAAACTGTTTGCTGTGCACGTGTAATTTGTAAACCCTGTTTATTTATAAATTGGATAAAGGGAAATCCATACCCATGGGTAGTAATGCAATTAAACAAATGTTAAGGTAATCGTGTTGCTTGCTCAATTTTCACAAGCTTTTTTGTCTAATAGTGAGTCTAATGCTTGCATTGCTATATATTTATATAGCAATGCAAGCATAAGAAAAGGTTTGTTAAGCTTAGCTTAAACATTTACAAACACAATTTGCATGCTGCATTCTTTTTGCTGGATGAACAAATGCATTTCATGTTTGGTGTTGCCTCTTGTGCTTTTGAAGGTCACCTCCAAGGGAGTCGGTCTGAACCCCAACGCCAAGGTGTGGCAGGAGATCCCTGTGGTCTCCAGCGAGGTGGCGGCTGATGCAACTCACTGGTCACCTTCAGATGTCAATGACGGTGAGACGCGCTACCTGATTCAGTGCAACGAAACACCCCAATTGTCTGAAACATGAACTCCATTTTTGTGCACCTTTGTTACATTGTAATTGAATAAGGGTTTAACATTTTGGGCTCAATATATGATCAGCAACTCAGACGAGCTGGTTAACCATTGGCGAACTGTCTGCCCTTCGTTACAGCATATTCTGAGTCTAGTGGGTGCAAGCCGTACGCTGTGGGATTCACAGCTCTGGACGAGGGCCTGCCCACAGCCACCACTGAGGTAGCTGTGAATGGAATGGACCCACCGGAGCTCGGCTTCCCCCCTGCCGAGTCAATCACCTCGGGTCAGTTCCAATCTATAGGTCTGCGAAGACATAAACCCATTAGGGTTCGAATTTATTGCTTATTTTCTCCTTGGTAGAGACATTTTGCGATTTATAGATGTATAGAGAGAGCTAAAGTTCAAGGCGAACCAGTTTACATTGTTTATTAATATATATTCATGTATTTATTTAGTGGAACCCAAGGCGGAGGAACCCCCAGTCTCTTCTGAGAACTTGCGCGAGTCTCTGAAGAAGGAGCTGGAGTTTTACTTCTCCCGGTAAGTTCAAGAACGATTTATGACACTTGTTTTCTGTTACGCAGAGCCTTTTCCCTGCAATGATTTTCTTGCTCCATTGTCTTTTAGGGAAAACCTCTCGAAGGACTTGTACCTGATGTCCCAGATGGACAGCGACCAGTTTGTTCCCATTTGGACCATAGCGAGCATGGAGGGCATCAAGGCCCTCACCACGGACATGGATCTAATCTTGGACGTCTTGAGATGTGAGACAACAATGAGCGACATTACACACTTTTGGGGTGGGGGTAATCTGAAATGTAGTCCATCTGGCCTGTCCGTGACTTATAAGTGTTGACGTTTGACCGTTTGACTTCCAGCTTCTCCTATGGTCCAAGTGGACGAGAAGGGAGAGAAAGTGCGTCCAAATCACAAGCGCTGCATCATTATTCTGAGGGAGGTCCCGGAAACCACTCCTGTCGAGGTGATACCCACTGCTGATGTTTGCAAATGGGGGGGGAAACGGTGGCACTTGTTCAAATATGCATGTAAATAATGTTTTGACTTGTGTGTCCCTCAAGGTCATTGCGACATAACATTTTCTTTGCGCTGCCTTTTTTTCAGGAAGTCGAAGCTCTCTTCAAAAATGAGAACTGTCCGAAGGTGATAAGCGTTGAGTTTGCGCATAACAACAACTGGTACATCACATTCCAATCGGATACGGACGCTCAACAGGTAAGCAACTTGGACTCTCACTTTTCTTTAGGAATTGTGGATTAAATATTTGGTATTGTGAGTTGACTGACATTCCAACATTTTCCCTTTAGGCATACAAATACTTGAGGGAGGAAGTCAAAACATTTCAGGGAAAACCAATCATGGTGAGTAACGTTTAGATTATTTTCAGATCCAGAAGTTTGAAAATGCAATAGCCAAAGTTCTGGGGGGAGGGGCGGAGTTGCACAATGTTTCCTGTTTTGTTACTTTACCTTTGCTATAACGCGCCCTCCAATATAACGCAGTGCTTGCTTGTACCCCAATTTTGCGGCACGATATAATATAATTTGAAACGTTTCCCGCCGCAATTTAGTTGATTTTGCTAAAAGCAATAGTAATATTGCTTAGCGGTATGAACGCAATAGCGGTATGAAACAGCGGAGCATTACGTTATTCTTTTTTTTGTAAGGTTTCTAGATGTGAGGACACTGGTCAAGTCAGTTGTACTTTTGAAACTTTTTAATGTCCATGCCTATTTCATTTAGTTGTCGTACTTCCTATAATAACATTAAGCTGCTCGAATGTGGTTGTTTCTTCATACACTTGAAATAAAACAAAAGAAATATGCCCTTTTTTTCTTTCTGGCAAAACAATGTGAAATAAGGGCCCCCAATGACCACGTTACGGCGAAGGCTAAGTGTACAGATATATTCTTCTGAAGAGAAAAACATTTGCGCGTGGCACAAAGGAGTCTCCAGAAGGCGTGTCAGTGGCCAGTCTACTACACAGGTCTGAGTTTTAACCTTTAGACACTTTGTCTAAGGATGATGCTGACTGGGTGTTTTAGCTTGTATTCCCTCCGAGTCCGTGTCCGCTGTTTTCCATGGAGGGAAACTGACCATGCTATTATTGTAGATACCAGTCGTCATCTGCGTCCATGATTAACAGTCATAACATGTTTGTTGTGGTTTTACCGGTCCTGTTGCTTCCGGTAGAGAGCCATTCTATGTAACGGGCTTCTACAGATCCCGCCTCCAGCAACATTTGTCGGAATACATTTGAAGTAAAAGTAAATGAAACACCCCATTCGCCCAGTTTTAAGCTAGTCTGCCATCCGACTTCAGATGTTTATATAAACATCTGCCATGGTGGACTACATTCAATTGATCTTTATTGTACTGTACGGCTCAACTGGCTGCTGTGGAAATTCTTTATTTTCTAAACTTCTACTGCTCTTGTTTATTTCTTCCCCATGAACCGTAATGCCCAATAGGCAAGGATAAAGGCAATCAACACGTTCTTTGCAAAGAACGGATACCGGAGCATGGACAACAGCATGTACGCCCAGCCATCGCAGGCCCAGTCCCAGTTCAACTCTCCTCTCTACATGCAACATATCTACCCACAGCAGCAGTACCCCGTCTATGGCATCGTGCCCCCCACCTGGACGCAGTCCCCCACCCCGTATTTCGAAACCCCTCTGGTGAGACTCGCAGTAACGGTCGTTGGGTAGAGATGTTGAGTAACCAAACACTCAATAATCCAACCTCTGTCCTTCTGTATTTTCCTAGTTTCAGTCGATTCATAAACGACCATTTTACTTTTGTTAAAACATTTTGTTTAGTTAGTCCTAATGTTGTGTTTCTAAGCTTGAAACTGTTACAAACTACACCATTCTGGGGGGATGTCAAATTAGCTATCGCTGAGCAAACAAACGTGCGTGTGTGACGGAATTCCTGATTGTGGTCAATGGTTGGTGACCACTTTTCCAAGAATGTCCAGATTTTTTATCATTTGATTTTTGTTTTAACTTGCAGGCCCCCTTTCCCAACAATAGCTTTGTGAATGGCTTTGGCTCTGCTGGACACTACAAAACTGGATCAAACTCGCTCAATATGACTCGGCCCTTCAACAGAAACCGGTAAGCAGTCCTTTCTCTGCTAGCTGTGGTGCGTTTGAGTTCCTGGTGTTGTGGTCCTAACACGGAATCTGTCCATTCACCCCTTTCTAATGGGAATGTCTTGCAACATGCATTACCATTTACAGTGTTGCACATCAAAAGGATCATCAATCACCAATACAATGTCAAAATGTCTCCCCGTCTGTGATTTAAATTTCTGTGCTCCCTATCTTCTTACTGTGCCCACAGTGTGCCCCTCTATTCAAGAAAGAATGTAATAAATGCCTTCAGGTACAAACTATTATACAATAAGCTTCACCCCATCCTATCATCCCACCATGTAACTCCAGCTAAATGCCCTCTTTTCTGCTAGTTAAACTATTGTAGAATTTATCACCATTTATTTCACCATCCTCACTGGTTGTTCCTAGGTAGCGAACATCATGCATTTTTAATCATAATAGCTTTGCACTACCCAAGGTTGCCATGGCCCATTTGGATATGACAAATTTATTCCGTTATCAACTCGGCTCCAAATAAATTAACTTCTCATCTCCTGTGTAACATCTAACGCCCTTCTTCTGTTATCACTTGAGCAATTTGGTTTTTGTGTTGTGCCGGCTCTATGTTAATGCATTTTCACACCATCAAGACAAATGTCTTCAAAGGGTTTCTTATGTCTCTTAAGTGTTGATGGTAAATGTTGGTGACCCCAAATTAGCCTCGCTGTTGGCCTATATTGTTTAAAAGCAGCATTTTAAATTATAGGCAAAGAACTTGCAACCTTGAAAATTAGGTTATTGTTACATGTTTGGTTTTTGCCAACGCACAAGGTTAAAGGTTGCAGCTCTCACCTCGAACCCGATGATGAGATCATGATGCGCATAGAGGGTAAACAGGGTGTGGAGTGACTGGCTTTGTCTCTATTCCTTTCCTCCCCTCCCCCTCTCATCCCTCTTTTCCCTCTCCTTTCTTTGCCCAACAAAGTCACAAACCTTCACACCTATCCCAATGAGCGTTCAGATTATGAGATCTGAGGGTTTGAGGAAACGTATCGAGTTGTTATGTATCCTAAAAAGGAATTTACTTGAGCTCAGTTCTATGTTGAGGTGGCTTAAGTTGCTCCATTTCTTGCTTGGGAATTACATAAAGTACAAAGGCAACTTAAAATATCTTGCCTGCCTGCACATTTCCCCTCTCTGACATAGCATGTTGTCTTAATCCTACCTGCAAAAGGCTGTTTTTATTTTTCAAATGTTTAGTGTCTGTGGATTTTTGTGCCATTTATAACTATAAAAATGATTTCCTGCCTTCCTCCTTTTCCCTCTGGGAACAGGAACCATGTGAAGCCCCAGGGTAGGACGGGTGAAGTGACCCCTGCGTCAGTCACACCAGTCCCTCTGGAGAGTCTGACCGGCCTGCGGAGTCCCCAGCCCCTTTCTTGTGTCTCCAACAACAACACCACTACTACCAACCACGGCAACAACCCTGCCCAGACACACACTGACCTGGCCTCTGCCTTCCCACATCTCTCTGCTGCTACTTCTCCTCTGGACCTAAATGATGACGGCAGCATGGCGGGGCGCGGCCGGTAAGCTTTTGAACCCGACGGGGGTTGTGGGTAATGTTTTCTAGGGAAGGGGGACAATAACTATTCATGCAAGTATCAGGATTATTTGCTTCCACAACACTTGTATCATCAGGTTCACGCAAAAAAACGGCTTTGTTTTATATAGTATTAAATATGATTGAAGGGCGTGTGCATAATGGTTTTTGCAAGTAAATGCCACACAAAATATGTAATACAAATCTTAATATCATTTTGCATTTATTTACAGAATCGTAATATGTATCATATTGACTGAAATATCGTGTCGTGAAGGATTTTTTCTTAATCTTAATTTTAAATGGCATGAGTTTGCATTATGTGGACGAAAATAATAACATTGTTACTGACCACCAATGATGGTGCTTGGCTCGTCTTTCCACTGCAGGAGGAGCACTACCTACCGAGGAACACGGAGGAGGCGAGAGGACGACCGCATCACGGTACATGCAGTTTTAGACTCAAGACGTTGCCTGTTTTGAACCTTTTCTTGTGAGTCTTTCACAATGCTGACCCGATGAAGAAATCTTTTGCGCATAGAGGGAAAAAGTGGCTGTGAAATAACTGGCTTTGGGTTTCCTTCTCTCTCTCTCTCCTCGCTGTCTCTCTACTCTCCTATGTACGCTCTTTCCTCCATCTACTCTTTACCCCCTAAGTTGGAAACTTTCACAGCAATCCCAATGAGCGTTCAGATTATGAGATCTGAGGGTTTGAAAGATATGAAAAAATAAATACAACAATAAATGTATTCAGTTAATGTGAGCCTACTTGAGACATAATTTGGACCCGTGAACATTTTGGACCCGCACGCTGACACTTTAACTCTTTCAGAGGCCTGTGGTGCCCATTGAGGTCAAGCCATCTCCACCGAAGTTCGACTTGGCGGCCAACAACTTCCCCCCGCTCCCCGGCTGTGTGGTCAGCACGCAGGGCGAGCCCGTGCTTGAAAACCGCATGTCAGATGTTGTACGCGGTTTGAACAGGGACAAGGTACGAAGCTTGGCGTCCCCCATTTTCTCATTAACCACGTTGTGGGTAATTGTCGTTGATCTCGAGGGAAGAAACTGATTGTTGCTCTGTTTTACCGCTTCCTATAGACGGAGCAGCCCAATAAGGAAGCGGCCGTGACCGCAGCCCCTGCACACAGCGCTGCGGTGGAGGAAGCGGTCCACGTCCCCTCGGTTTCCCAGAACCCAAGCAAACCTGTTGCACAGCCACTTGGACCCCCAGTGCTGAGGTAAGACGCCTCATTGATTACAACGTTGCATTCAGGATCTTCAGAAATCACCATATGCCCTGGAATATAAACCTGCACATATTAAATATCCTGTTTTGAACAGTGCCCACCGCCCGGAGAAGAAAATCGAGAGGCCCGATCCTCCGGCTCCAAAAGCGACCCTCGTGGTGCTGCCGCCTTCTCCAGCCGTGACCACTAGCCCAGCCTCTACGCAGCCCGTCGTGGCCCCCCGGCCTCAGTCCAGTGCTGCCCCCACACCAGTTAAACCCAGCACTCCAAGCCCTGCTACCGTCACCATCGCCCCACCTGCACAGGTCAGAATGTTGCCCTTTAAAATATTCTATTAGCATGCACGGCCTTCCCTGCTACTTGGGAGTCTACGAGGTACTTATTTTGACAAGGAGTACTTGAGTTGAGAATGCTTCTCAACTCTGACCCGATGAAGAAAACTTTTGCGCATAGAGGGAAAAATGGCTGCGAAATGACTGACTTTGGGTTTTCTTCTCACTCGCTCTCTACTCCTCTATGAACTCTCTTGCTTTCCTCCATCTACCCTTTACCCCCAAAGTTGGAAACTTTCAAAGCAATCCCAATGAGCGTTAAGATTATGAGATCTGAGGGTTTAAAAGAGAAAGAGACTGACGATCAATGTATTCAATGAACGTAAACCCACTTGACACTTGCTTGTTTCTCTACCTGGATCCAGGAGCCACGTAAGCTCAGCTATGCCGAGGTGTGCCAACGGCCACCTAAAGACCCCCCTCCCGCGGCACCGGCCCCCGCCTCGGGCCCCGCGTCTTCCCCCACGGCCCCCGGTCAGCCGCTGCGCGAGCTGCGCGTCAACAAGGCGGAGGAGCCCGGCTGCAGCGGCTGTCCCGAGGACAAGCAGGAGAGGGCCCACGACCGCGACGGAGGCTGGGAGTGCAAAGAGAGCCGACCGCCGCGGGATCGTGACGGCCAGGGCCACTACCGCAGGAACGGCCCCCGGGG
>OOFG01056697.1:0-15252 GCA_900323295.1 Molva molva
TTTGTGTAAATAATGTAAATAAGAAATATTGAAAATTCGAGGATACAGAAATTGAACAGGGAGACTTAGATATTTACAGTAGGCGAGATTCACAAACAACAACAACTGAAGAACAAACGAAGAACGCATTGAATATTGCAAAAGAAGATCAGGACCCATGAACTTGAAAACACATTCCCATCCTGCAAAGTGAAAAACGAAGCTGTTATCCACTACTGTACAACTGTTTGGATCTGAATACAGTACAGTTTACCTGCAGGCCGGTCCATCTGTCGAAATAGATGTGTAGCTCTTTAGCACCCCCTAGTGGACATTTATGTATTATTTGTGCTATTCTAATATCTTATTGGACACTCTTAACATCTTAACGTCATCTAATATTAACACTTCAACCTGCCTACTAATTATGATAATATTGCTTCCAGAACCGATTGCCTTTGATGGGCTGATTGTAAATGTCCCCAAAAAAAATATTTAATAGAACCACCTTTTTTCTACCATTATTATTGCTTTTTTTTGTGTGTTTCAAAGTTGGCTAATACCATGAACGCTCCATCCCCATGTGACACGTTGTGGACTATAAATCAATCTGGAGAGGACCAAGCCGGTGTATAGCGCTCTCCAGATTTACGAGGCTCAATAAATCACGTTAAAAGAAGGAACCTGCTTTTATTAACTCCTAGCAGAGGAAAAGGACAGCCTGCCCACCTAGCCCTAACTCCCTTCAAATCTCATTCACCGCTCATGGATGCCCAGGTCTGTGGCTTTATTTTTCCCTGACCGCAGCGGGAGAATCCTGTTGACTGAAAATATAAATATAAATATGTTTTTTTGCTGGAGGTGACCTTCCACAATGTGAAACTGGTAACTTCTCCAAAGTGGCTTTTTTAGCCCACACAGCTAAAAAATGATTGCGTTACCTGGTGTTGTTGTTGTTTTTTAGTAGTTTCAACTTAAATGAACAATTTTTCATTCTCTCTCTCTGTCTCTCTCTCCCTCTCTATGTCTCCCTCTTTCTCTGTCTCTCACTGTCTCTCTCTCTGTCTCTATCTCGTCTCTGTCTCTCTCTATCACTCTGTTTCTCTGTAGATCATCAGGGAGCAACACAAGGCCTACTGCTGGGTGTCAGAACTGATCCAGATCTTCATCGCCATCAGCATCACAGTCTCCTTCCTAGTGATGGGTTCTGCCATGAAACACACCAGTAGGGTTCACCTCCCCTTGGCACTGTCTGACTGTCTGTCTGTGTATCTATCATTCATCCATCCATCCATCCATGCACAAGTCAATTGCTTGACAGCGGGACCATAATTGGTGTATGCATGCACTTGAAGAGCCAGTGAACCCAAAACCGTTAGTTTTTTTTGTTTTAAAAGTGGTAACTGTTACTGAAATAAGTCCCCAATTTAGAGAAAAATAGACTCTCAACCCAAAACGCCTTTTTTTAAATCTCATAGTGTTTGAATTCCAGCTGAAACAGTGGGTTCACTGGCTCTTTAAGAATACTTTACTTATCATAGTTTTCCAATTGTATGAATTGTGTTTGCGTATTGGGTGACAGTATGTGTCAGTGTGTCAGTCCCCCAGAAGAAACATAATAGACTAATCAATACAGAAGAGACTAGAACCTTTGAGTTTAAGTGCAGCCCCTGTTTCAGCTCGAATTCGGAGATAAGGAGATTTTGTTTTGAATATGTTTTGGGCTGAGAGTGAGAGGAAGGATTGGGGATGGGTGTGATACTTTGTGCTACTGCTCACAAGCTGGTATCTTGGTTATGAGCGATGGATCTGAAATTTGGCATTATACTTTGTAGGCGTATCCGAGAAGCTTAACCCTCTCTCAGACACGGCCATCAACATCCACCGCTGCCCTGGCAGAGCTCCACAGAACCACACAAACCTCGCCGTCGGTGTCCATTCATGAACGCGACTTTAGTTTGGAGCAGAGTAGAACATTCACAAACTGGTTGGCAGATTCTGACAAAAACATAGGATTTTACACCTGTTTTCTCTAAATTACTGTCATCATTTTTTACCAACAGTGGCACACAATGGCATAGATGACTATGTTAAAAATCAAATAAGACAAATTACCACGTTTAAACAGAAAAAAATTAAATAAACGATTTTGGGTTCACGGTCTTTAACAAACTCTGAATGTATGAATGAGCAAACACAGTAGTTGCGTCAGAGTTTTTTCATGGTAGGCTTATTTAATGACTGTACTGAATGAATTAAATGTCTAATTTGCTGTCCAGTTGATGGCCTGGTGAGCTCCTTGTGGACAGACAGACTGGAGGTCTTATCGAAAGCCTGGGAGCGACGTTTCCCTACCAGGCTGCATGTCTGCTCAGCTAAGAGGTAAACCAGCCACCATATATTTCCTTCCTACACTCACCATCGCATCATGTCACCTATACAATGAGATTAGACTAGTTTTCTTTAGATTAGATTAGACTAGATTAGATCGGATTTGTTTACATTAGATGTGTTTACATTAGATTGGATTATGATAGTTTATGCTGGTTTAGATTAGACTAGAATTATAGATAACATTAACTTACATTTGTGTACATTACATAAAATTTGTTTACTGTAGATTAGATTACATTGTTTAGATAAGGTTACTGTAGATTGTTGACATTGGATAAGGTCACTGTAGATTCGATTGTTTAGTTTAGGTTACTGTAGATTAGATTACATTGTTTAAATAAGGTTTCTTTAGATTAGGTTAGATTATATTTGTTTTCTGTAGAAAAGATGTAGATTAGATTAGGTTACTGTAGATTAGATTATATTGTTTAGATTACATTTCTGTAGATTTGATTCGATTTTTAGATTACATTTGTTTACTGTAGATGCAATAATAATTTTAGATTGTTAATGTAGATTAGATTATATTGTTTAGATTACATGTTAATAGTGTATCAGATCAGATGAGTGTACTGTAGATTTGATGAGAATATAGCATTATCACTTGATAAGTATACTGTAGAGTCGATGAGACTACAGCCTTATCACTAGATAAGTATACTGTAGATTTGGTAAGACTACAGCATTATCACTAGATAAGTACACTGTAGATTTGATGAGACTACAGCATTATCACTAGATGAGTGTACTGTAGATTTGATGAGACTACAGCATTATCACTAGATGAGTGTACTGTAGATTTGATGAGACTGCAGCATTATCACTAGTAGAGTGTACTGTAGATTCGATGAGACTACAGCATTATCACTAGATAAGTATACTGTAGATTTGATGAGACTGCAGCATTATCACTAGATGAGTATACTTTAGATTCTATGAGACTACAGCATTATCAATGCGCGAGCGTGACAGCTATTACTGGCTGCTCCGATGACATTGTCTTCTCTGTTGCAGCCTACAGAATCTCAATAGAAACATAAGGCCCGCCCACATACCTTGTGTCTTCTGACTCACAACACCAGATTTGTATAAAGTATATGTCTGTATATTTCACCGCCCCTTGGAGCACTTGGAGCTATTAGTAAAGGCAGAGGCTCACTTCCAGGCTGCTGACGTGCACATTTGTCTCGGGACCAGGCTACAGATTCATCAGTTTTGCTTGTTGTAGATTGAGCAATGTGTTGGGCTTGGAATAACCACACCAGCCAGTGGCACACAGACACACTCGTGTATATATATATACCTTTTGTGTTTTTTTGCGGTTCCCGAAACATCATACACATGGCATCCAGCCAGCTTCAAAGAGAAAGAAAATAACACCTAGTACAACATTAGTGTCCACACACACAAAGGCATGGAATAAGTTGTGGTTGCTCACACTAAACACGCCACCCGAAATGGTGTTGTCGAATATAAGACCTACAAATGCTCAATTCCCATGCCCAATAATACCACAGGGGGGGGAAAAGCCCAAATATGTTTGCTAAAAGCTAACAGGGGCTGGTGTTATGTCCTGCAGTTCCAGCCTGCCATCTATTTCCACTGGCCCCTCTCATTCTGCTCCCAGCAGCAGCCAGCTCGCCCACAGTCATTTCACAGGCTATTTACCACTGGATTTCCTCTCTCTCTCTCGCTCTCTCTCTCTCTCTCGCTCTCTCGCTCTCTCGCTCTCGCTCTCTCGCTCTCTCTCTCGCTCTCTCGCTCTCTCTCTCTCTCGCTCTCTCACTCTCTCTCGCTCTCGCTCTCGCTCTCTCGCTCTCTCGCTCTCTCTCGCTCTCGCTCTCTCGCTCTCTCTCTCGCTCTCTCGCTCTCTCTCTCTCTCGCTCTCTCGCTCTCGCTCTCGCTCTCTCTCTGCTGCTCTACCTTGCACCCTCTTTTCTATCTCATTTTCTGGCTGTCTTATTTGATCTATATTCTCTCCACTGTGTTTCTGGTCATTTGCACATTCACATAAAAGACAAGGAGAGGATAGACGTCCACACAGCCCCCGACCTCCTGCTTTACCAACCCAACCACCACCACCCAACCACCATCCACCACCATCAACCTCCACCACCCAGCCACCATCCACCACCATCAACCACCACCACCAAAGAAAAAGTTCAATAGGAGGATTTCCAAATGATTCCTTGGGACAAAATGAAGTTGGTTTCATGGATGTACACAAATGGCTCTCTTTGATTCTCTCTCTCCCTCCCTCTTTCTTTCTGATTCCCTCTCTCTCTCTCTCTCTCTCTCTCTCTCTCTCTCTCTCTTTCTGTTTCTCTCGCTCTCATTCTGGTTCTCTCTATCTCTCTCTGTCTTTGTCATAGCCTTGCCAGTGGGTGCATGTCATTGCTGGCGTTTGGAACCATCTTTGTCATCTCGGCCTGCGATCCAAGGGTAAGCTGCTTGATAGTGTGTAGAACATATTAGAAAAACACGTCTTGGACATTCAATCTATAAATTGGGCAGTGCTGTCGAAACTTCAAAAGCAGAGGAAACCAACTATAAATACAATGAATGATGCATAGGCTTATCTGCAGCATCATAAGATGCACAAGACATTATAGAAAACGCAAAACATTTTAGCATTTGCATTTGGTGCCATTTGGTAAGTTCTGTCAGGAATGTCATAGATTTAACCATTTATTTCATGAAATGGTATACAATTTAGTTTGGCGCTAATGTTCCACTCTTTTCTGGTGCCCCCTGCTGTAGGATTTAAAGCATGACATACAGATGTCAGATACAGAATACCAACAGCATACCAACATTTGACACCAGGGAGCACTATACATTCCCCCATGGGGTACATCAGATATCTCAACCCATCGTATAGGTTACATACAACACAGAGCAGAACCAAAGCAGGTGGAGGCTGGGGTGGCGGTGGGCGTAATTCTGCTCAGCACACTTAACTTTGCAGAGTGAGTGTTTGAGATGGAAGGTCTTAAATTGACCGCCTATCAGTGTACGTGCGTTTGATTGGGTTATCCGCCTTAGCCATCAGCTGATAGGGGCGCATGACTAGAGTGTCCCGCCAGAACTAGCTACGCCCATTTTATTGTTTGTGTGAGTGTCTGTCTGTGTGTTGTTTGTGAATCCGCAGGGTTTTGTTGTGATGCTGGACAAGGTCGTTTCTTTGTTCCTCAACACTGAGGTGGGACTGTTTGTCTTCGCCATGCTGCAGGCCTCCAAAGCGCACAGATTCCAGTGAGTGCAGATTCTTACACTTATACTATTCTTATACCTCTCATAACAATGGAGGTTCTTTCACTTCCAATGGAATGCTCCGTAACTATTGCGTCGTTGCGTTTCATTTGCAACGTTTTAAGTTCTAGTTCTAGTTTTATTTAAGTTCTCAGTTTTGCTTTGTTTGACTTTGCCAGTCTTCACCGTGTATACACTACCAGTTTGCCTGATGTTTGTACAGCCTCTTGTTGACAAGAAAGTCCTTGAGCATTTCAGAGTTTCTTGCCCCCTGTTGCCGGGAAACGCATGTGGCCACCACATGTGTGGTTCTGGTGAGCCAACTTGTTTCTCCTACCCCACAAATGTCACAAACTCTTATTCCTGCTCGTCTCTCCTGGGGTAAGAAGTGTCACAACATCCATGCTTTTGTCAATTCAGGGGCAACTGGGTGCTTCCTTGATCAGACCTTGGCTCGATACTGGAAGATCCCTTGCCGACGTTTGGAGGAACCGTTATGTGTCCGCCCTGGATGGAAAACCTCTGGGGTCTGGCAAGGTCACAAAGCTCACTGTCCCCCTCATTCTTACCTTAGAACCTACTCACCTCGAGACTATTCAGTTCCACCTGGTCCACTCCCCTGAACTTCCTCTGGTGCTGGGTCACCCCTGGCTCATGCTGCACAACCCTCACATAGACTGGACCTCCGGGGTCATTCGTCCCTTCGGGCAAGTCAGCTTCCGCCTCATCGCCGCTACCACTGTGCCATTAACCTCTTGTCTGACACCACACCCCCTAGGGGTAGGCTCTTTTCCTTTTCTCGGTCTGAAACAGCATCCATGGAGGAGTACATCAGAGAGGCATTGGCTTCTGGGTTCATCCGACCTTCCACCTCACCTGCCGGGGCAGGTTTCTTCTTCGTGGGCAAGAAGGAAGGTGGACTCCGACCATGCATCGACTTCCGCGGGTTAAACCAGGCGACTTAAGAACCGGTATCCTCTGCCCCTAATGTCCACTGCCTTCGAGTTGTTACAGGGGGAAACCATTTTTTCCAAATTTGACCTACGCAATGCCTAAAACCTGGTCACAATCCGGGAGGGGCACGAGTGGAAGTCCGCATTCAACACCCCTAGCGGCCACTATGAATACCTGGTCATGCCCTTCGGTCTTACCAACGCCCCAGCATTATTCCAAGCATTTGTTAATGATGTGCTCAGGAACATGTTGAATCAGGAACTGATTCGTCTTTGTGTATCTGGACGACATCCTGATCTTCTCAAGGTCCCCCTCCAAGCACGTTCAACATGTGAGGCAAGTGTTGCAATGTTTAATGAAGAACAATCCCTTTGTAAAACCAGGGAAATGTGAATTTCATGTCTCCACAGTGGCATTCTTAGGGTACATCATCTCTCAAGGAAACATCCAGATGGATCCTCTCAAGGTCCAGGGCTGGCCGCAACCATCATCAGTGAAACAGGTCCAGCGATTCCTGGGGTTTGCAAACTTCTATAGGCGTTTCATCAGAAACTTCAGTTCTCTGGCATCCCCACTCACTGCCCTGACATCCACAAAGTTCTTCTGGTCTCCTGTGGCAGAGCGAGCCTTTCAAGAGCTAAAGCAGCAGTTCACTTCGGCGCCCATCCTGAAGCACCCAGATCCTTCGCTGCCTTTCATTGTTGAGGTGGATGCCTCAACAAGGCCTGGTTGTCTCAACCGTGTTGGACCAAAATCTCCATCCCTGTGCATTTTACTCCCACCGCCTTACCCCCACTGAGTAGAATTATGACATCGGAAGACCGGGAGCTCCTGGCAGTTAAATTGGCTCTAGAGGAGTGGAGACACTGGCTGGAGGGCGCTGAACACCCCTTCATCGTATGGACTGACCACAAGAATCTTGCATACATCCAAGGCGCTAAACGGTTAAACCCCAGACAAGCCAGGTGGGTCTTGTTTTTCAACCGTTTCAACTTTACCTTATCATATCGCCCCGGGTCGAAGAACACCAAGCCTGACGCACTCTCACGCCAGCGGGAAACCCTCCGACAAGCCCCTTTCCCCAGATCCAATCATTCCTAAGGTCCACATCACTGCTCCTGTTCTGTGGGAGGTTCAAACCGTGGTGAGAGGCCCAGCGAGAGGAAGCAGATCCTGGAGGCGGTCCTCCTGATCGTCTCTTCGTCGCCAAGAACGTTCGCTCCCAGGTGCTGCAGTGGGGCCGTTCCCCCCAGCCGACTGGCCATCCCGGCATCCAGAGAACCTGAGAGTTCATCCAGCGCAGTTTCTGGTGGCCTACCCTTGGAGAGGATGTTCGGGCCTTCGTCTCTGCCTGCCCAGTATGCGCCCAGAACAAGACTTCACGTCAGAGACCATCCCCCTTCCCTACTTATTCCCTTCCCACCCCATACCGCCCCTGGTCACGCATTTCTATGGACTTTGTAACCGGTCTCCCAGTGTCCCGAGGGTTTACCACCATTATGGTGGTAGTTGACAGATTTTCAAAGGCCGCTCACCTCATTCCCTTGCCAAAGCTTCCCTCAGCACGAGAGACGGTTCAACTCATTGTGGACCATGTATTTCGGGTACATGGGATTCCTCAGGACATTGTGTCGGATCGAGGGCCCCAGTTCACGTCCCTGGTTTGGAAGGCTTGCTGCACCTTGCTTGGGGTGTCTCGGTCAGCCTGTCATCAGGGTTTCACTCACAATCAAATGGCCAGACGGAAAGGGTGAACCAAGACATGGAGACCGTCTTAAGCTGTTTAACTGCGAACAATCCCGCAACCTGGTGCTAACACCTTGCATGGGCCGAATTTGCAATACCCTTAAGAACTCATCTACTGGTCTCTCCCCATTTGAATGCCAGTTCGAGAGGCAGATTGTCAAGTCCCTTCCGTCCAGGCCTTCATCACCAGCTGTCGTCGGACTTGGAGAAGGCTCGAGCAGCCTTGCTGCGCACCTCCCCCCAGAACCAACGCCAGGCCAACCGTCACCGCCGCCAGGTCCCTGCACTACGACCTGGGCAGGAGGTTTGGCTGTCAACACACAATCTCCCACTCCCAGTTGAATCACGCAAACTAGCACCTCGATTCATTGGTCCATTTAAGATCCAGAAAGAAATAACCATAGTCACCTATCGCCTATCTGTCACAGTTTAGGGTATTTGTCTTGTCATTAGGGGGCACTGTTCAGTAGTTTTCGGTTAGTTATTATCAGTTAAGTAAATGAACCTGTGTTGATTGACTCGTTTGTTTCACCTGGGTTGTTTGTATTTAAGTTCTCAGTTTTGCTTTGTTTGCCACTGAGTCTTCACCGTGTATACGCTACCAGTTTCCAGACGTTTGTACATCCTCTTGTTGACAAGAAAGTAGTTTCTTTTTGAGTTATTCCAAGCCGTGGTTTTGAGTGTCAAGTGTGACAACTTATGCATTGAAAATGCACCCTTCAGCCAAACAGGATAAACCACATGTTCCCATATTTAACATAGAAATATCTGCGTTATATTCCAAGAATATAAGAACACTTTTCTAAAAACAGCTATTATTTCAATATTGTGTGGGGAAACTATCAAAGTACTCTACTCAACAAACCGCAAAGTCTGGAACCCAGCGTTGATTAACTGTGTCAAGAACCGCCTTCCTATCAGGAAGAGGTCTGATTGACATGAAAGCGCGACCAATTACGGACCGTACACCGGGAAACGTACTTCTAGAAAAAAACCCTTGGTGAAACAAATGTGAAAAAACGGCTATAGTGGCGGACTGAATAAACGTATGAATGTAAACATAAGAATAAACCTGTTTCATCCATGTGGCTCCGAAGCTACGGCTACATTTCTGTGAAAAACTGACAGCCAATGATAATCGTGTATTGAGTTTCTCAAGACTCTGAACGGCTCCACCTGCTCTATATAAATCCGACGTTCAGTATGGGTCGCATGGGGACATTGTGAAAATTAAAGAAAAGGCTGAGACTGCATACCGAGCAATGTAACTTGCCTCAAGGCAGCATTTCTTCTATTCAAATCATGGTAATTATCTCCATTAATGCTGTATGTACAAAGAAGCTCAAAATAATGTGATCCTCTATGACAGGGTCAGGCAACAAGCACCCTGCGGGCCGTAGCTGGTCCGCAAGCAATATTATCTGGCTCCCCAGATAATTGTAGAAATGTGTGGGTTGGTTTGACTCAGTCAGAATCCACTCTTCGACTGCATGTTTTCAGCATTTAAACAGCACTATAAATGAGTGCTATCAATGAATTAACAGTATTCTTCTCCTCTCTGTCCACCCAGACACCTCTCCATTCCACTGCCGGTAAGTGGGCGGGTCTTCAGCCTGAGTTGGTTGCTTCCTGTCTACTTCCTGTTTGCCGTCGCTTATGACGTCCTGTTGACCCTGATGGAAGTGGCCGAGAGCCTTCACATCTACAAGCACAGCCCACTTATGTCTACCAACGGTAGCCCACTAACGCCAGCCAATGCTAGTTCTCCGTTGTGACTGTGCGGAAGGAGATGGACATGTGTGGGCGCCAAGGACAAAGACAAACAAGCATAACCCTAAAAGAAACCATCAGGCGTCATCCCTTAAACAGTATTGCACAAAGCATTTCACTAATGGGGGTTGTCTTGTAGTAAGTACTCCCCTTGCAGCAGAATGCACTGGTTCACAGAACGAAAGCCAATAACGACTACTTTAGCAAGAATGGAAACATAACCCGGAGGAAATTTGTCACAGAATGTAAGTTTTATTAATTGGTAAACTGGTTCATAACATTTCACGTCATTCCTTGGTTGATAAAGTCTCTAATGTGTTACCTCCGCCAGACCCCTCAATGTAGTATCCCTGTGGATAACCACAGGTATAGAACAATATCAAACATGGAACACAGGATAAAATGGAATTGCCTTTGGGAAATACCACTATGTTTTTTCCTTTAGGTCAACAATAATAGCTATCAAAATATCCTTTGACCTTCTTGAACAGGCCATCTCAAAAAGATGTGGTGAATGAACAATACCTTTTTCACCCATTCCCATGCTTGGTTTCTGTTAATGTCCGTTGGCGATTTTCAACTTCTTCAATGGTTTGACTCTTTCCTTTTTTTAAGTAACATACGCATGTGCTGAGAAGTTTGGCTGTTTTTTAAAGTAGAGATTTCATGAATGAAGCATTATTTTTCTTCTTATGTATCTTTGTTCTTTCTTTCTTCCTGTCTTTCTTTCTTCCTTGGTTCGACCCAACTGCAATAGTTATGGTTATTCATGGTGTGAATAAGAGAGAAGCACATAGAAGGACAGTATAACTGACAGCATTGATCGATTGATTTCATATCAAATATAGACACACAAAGGTACACAACCACACACACTCGCTCCAACACACAAGTCACAGAGCAATACTGAGTGCCAAATGAAAAGTTATATTTATTCACTAAATAATCTAATAGTTTGTAGTTTGCTGAACAAAACAATTTATAAACGCTGTTTTAAAAGATAAAAAAAAAACACTGGACATAATTTTGTCCTAATTTAGCTTTATCTATTTTACACTTCCAGATATTTTACGCTCTATTTTACTATCTGGAGGGGGTTTAATCTACTCCGATGGTCTTACTTTTTTGGTCTTTCTCTATGATGACTCTACACTCTTTGTCTTAGTAGCACTTTTCGCACATTTGTTAGTATTTATTATGTTCCCAGAAATGAGAATGTACTTTAATCATGTCACTTAAGCTGAAGCCATGAGCGGATATAAAACTTTGTCAAATCATTGTTTTCAATGATTAAACCCATATTTTCTGCTTTGAGTCAAGTTGCTTTATATGTTACTTTGTATAACAATTATCTAATGTGATACCATAGCTTTCACTGACTTGATGTTCAATTAGCATAATCTCACCTTAATACTTAATGTACATTATTCAATTGGATAAAATTGTAAACCACATGTGGATTGGTAGATTGGTTTGCATTAGATGACTCTATCAGCCTCTGTCAGTAGAGCTGAGAGAGGTTCCTAAATTGTAGTGGTAACCCGGTCTATCGCAACACAATTTCCGATTTCCTACTTCCTATGAACTGTGTTGACCAGTTAACAGTCCCTGGAGCGAGAAGAATAGCAGTTTTTTGACAAAGAATTTGCTGAGCAATATCCGAAACATGTGTAACACTTCATAATAACGTTCAGTCATAAGTTATTTACAAGCCTTTAATTAATGAAGAACTAATCATTTACAGAACATTAATATACATTTGTAGATTAATAATAAGTGCTATGTTAAAGGGACTCTATTTTAGCCTACCAACCCGTCCAGTGGACTGTACCAACTGGTAGGCAGGTCTATCTATGGAAGGGTTTTAATAACAAATGTATTTAGCAGCTAGGCAATATCATCAAAACTTGAATTAATGTTCAAACCATCTATTTGCTTTGTGATATTTGGAAGTAGGTCTACTCTCATGCTATGGAAGTCGTGTGTCTTCAGAACATTGAAGCTCAGCCATAACGGAGTTTCGGACCGATGAGTGGATCCAAAGCCAGTGACATCCAGGCAGCATTCTTTAGCGAATCTAATCTAATCTTATTATTAGAAATTATGAGGAAATAACGATCAGTTGATAAAAACGTGACAGTGGTCTCCGCCAGCTCCGATTCAGGCAGGAAAGATATGCACTGTGAATTGACCTTTTTTTCTTCAAACATTCGAATATTCATTGGGAAAACCTAACACTTACCCGAAGTTGTACAGCAATGTTTGTCCATTTGATTTGGAACCCTGAATTGGCCATATTTATATTGCATCTGTCTGTTTTTTTATTTTCATTTATCTGCTGTGACCTCTCTTATTTGACTACTATCTCTAGTCTCTATTAACTTTGTGTCTGTTTGTCTGTCTGTCTGTGTTCTGATGGGTGTGTGTGTGTTTGTTTTGATTTGTGTGTGTGTGTTTGTGTACCCACAGCTCTGTCAGGACAGAGGGGACTGCATGCCTCTGGGACTATCCTGGTTCCCACTGGGCAGTGAGTCTCCACCATTGCAAACTCAGCCACATAGTTCATCCCCAATCGCATGATGTACTAGAAGATGAAGGGAGACAGTCAGACCTGCATCCAGCTAAAGCAGCCTTGTATTTACACGTAGAATAAGCAATGTAACAACCTGTTACAGCATGTACTTAATATGCTATAATGTTGTGGAACAGCCTAACCCTAACCAGTGTGGTACTCTCTTTTCGCCTGTTCCTAAGCTTCACCCGTAGCCATACTGCGGTAGTGAGAGGGAGGGATGAAGTGGTTGGGTAGCAAACGATGTCTCTACAAATACCTCATGTCATCACGAACTTCACAGTCCTCAAAGTGTTTGAGGTTCACGATGTGGCAATTGTAGCCCAATATTACAAACTACGTGTGTAGCTACTCCAATTTGAATGGTATGCTATGATTGTTTATTTACTAAATGTCAACATTTACCTTTTTTTTTCTTTTTTTTGCAACTTTATTCTCCTACCAAATACAGCCAACAGTCATTCTCCAAACCTGTTAAAGGGTGGGGGGAGGGGGCTGTAACTTGGAGCCACGGTGTTGGTTATCTGCCCATTATGGCACTCCTCCTAACTCCTAAATGTCCTTCAAAGGAAGGATCAGTCTTCTGCGTTCTTTCTCAAGGTTTCTTCCTGGTCCTTCAGCAGGGTTATGGTTAGAGGGGGTCATGTGGCGTGTGATGAAGCCCTTGAGAAAACTGACTTGACTTCAATAACACTTGTTACTTTTATTTGTTTTTTTTTCTTAAAGTGTTTGACAAAATAAATCTCTAATTTACTTCTAATTATGTTATAAAGGGTTATCAAGGTGTGCATTAAGCATCAGAAAATAATTTCCCATGAAATCCATTGCAATCCACGTCATTTCAGTTGATTTCCTTCTATTCCTTCAATGGGTGGAGTGTATTTTCTGTTCTGGCTACGTAGCCAACCACCTGACCAATTAACGTACGCTCACACTGCCCAGCCAGGCCACTCGCATTACGGCGACGCTGCAGCCGAATTAAGCTAGGGCGTTTCTGACTCTGAGGAAGTCCAAACTAGACAACACAGTGAGGGGGGCGGAGATTCACACCACACCCCTGCAAAAATGAGTCTTTCCAGGCTTAAGTTTATTAGCAGAATTCGAGATTTATATTAATATACTTTTTGACATTTTCCTGACAAGATATGGGTAGGTGTGTAGTGGATACATCCCTTAGTGATGTGTTATGCTTATTTTACGTTTTTAGATCCTGTGTCCATCACTATAAAGTTTAGTATCACAGTTTAGTCAGTTTATTACCTCAGCCTCCGATTCTCCAGGGGGGGTTAATATTTCAATGAAGTCAAGTTTACATGAGATAACTGCAAATGTCCACAAGGTGTCAGGCTTGTACAATAAGTCCTCATCTTAACGTCCACTCTCCATCTTATCAACTTTTTTATCTTGCCAATCTCAGGTTCAATTCAGAAGTTTAAATCGATGTGTGTGAGTGTGTGTGTGCATTCATGTGTGTGTGTGTGTGTGTGTGTGTGCGTGCGCGTGCATTCCCCTAGGTGTGTGCACGCAACTGCATGTGTATGTGTGTGTCTAACTCCTTGGCTGAGGGACTTGTCGGCGGGGCCAGCTGCAGATAGGATGGATAGCTGGAATTGCCGGCCCCTCAGTGCATTGGACTTGGGGGTTGAAAAGCTGTGGTTGAGGGCAGACTGGCTCGTTCTGGCCAGGCAGCAGAGCCACCTTGTTCTAATGGAGTAACAAAAAGAATGGATTGGTGTAATGTTAAAGACAACGTGAAAGTCCAATTTAATTGATTTTGCAGATTTCACATTCAAAAGTACACTGGCCCGCTGTGTTTGTTAGTAGCCAAATGTTGAGCCTTATAAGAGAGTGAGCGTAAACATGTTGATACTGATGATAATGTTGATTCAAAATGTACTGAAAATCGTCTTGACATTTTGATTTAAAATGACTACGGGGGCAGACCCTTTATGTCTTTGTATGTCTCACGTTGGAGACCCTTTATTTTGGCTATTTGGCTTATGCACTACTGCATTCTATGCATTATCAAGCATCCTTTGCCCACTGCGGTTTACGGTTTTGAGAGTTAATTCCCACTGAGTTCAGTTAGGGGTTATTTTCAACTCTAGGTAATGTCCGACTGCAATCAATTAAAATTTATTTATAAGACGTGCTACCGATTCCCTTTGATGATGACAAGAGCATATTACTAAAAAGGAATACAACAGAAAATGTAAACACTCACATATCTAAATGGTTCACAAGTGATTCAACAAAAATCTGTGGGCAAGATGTAACACTGTGTTTCCTGTAATGCAACCAAATGGAAAATGTGTTGACTTGAACTCACCACTGCTGGATACGTATCACAGACAAGGCGGTGACTTCTAATGTTGTCAGAGGTCTTGCAGAAGACATGACGCTGCAGAGAGAGAGAGAGGGAGAGAGGGAGAGAGGGAGAGAGAGAGAAGAACCAGAAGATCAGCTGGAGACTATATTTCCCTTTCTCATTCATATTTAAAAAAGGGAGGTGTTATTTTTCACACAAAGCTTTATTTGATGAGACCGCTCTTATTTGACTACCATCTCTGGTCTCTATTCCATAT
>OOFG01056703.1:0-14396 GCA_900323295.1 Molva molva
GGACAAAAGCGGAGAGGAAGAGGGAGAATAGGAAGATAAGATAAAAGGGTAGGAAGAAGAGGAGAAAAGAAGAGAATATAACATAAGAGAAGGGGACGAGAACTGAAGAAACAATCAAATGAGCAAATGCCCATGCAAAGAGAAACACGACAGCCACCTGTGCTCTCACACACGAGTAAAGTTAATAGAGATGCTGTATATCTTAAGAAGACTATGTGCAACTGTATGCATTCCTATCCAATAACCTGAAGACACAAAATCTTGACCCAATACACAACACTGGGAAAATGCACACACACACACACACACACACACACACACACACACACATACACATACACACACATACACACACGCGCACACACACATGCGAACACACAGACACATTTAGACAGATGATAGAAAGATGCTTTCAATTTAACATTAACAGGACTATATAAAATCAATTCCCTATTGCAATATTATGATTACTTCTGTTTTGTCAGTAAGCAGATACTTTTATCCAAAGAGACCTACAGTGATTGTTTTGGGTGGTACTGAATCTTGCTCATGGAAAGGTTGTGGTTTTTCTCAGCCTCACTAAGTACTTACTTGCATAAAAGCATAGTCTGCTTAATCAATAAATGTGATTGTAACTATATTTAGTATCGGTTATCTGTATAATATAGGGCTGGGAGATGGAAACATTTATTATCACGATAGTCTTGGCAATTACCGATAAACATCACAATATGCTTATGAATTCCATTCTAAACAGTCTTAAAAGTGAGGGTCATTAAATTGACGTGCATGGGAATTCAAAGTAGGATATCAGACAAAAACTAGTATTCTAAGGGCATATCTTCTCATCATAACAAATGTAGACTTTGAAACTGGGTATCACGGTAAGTCGATACCGTCATGATGGTACAATACCCAATGGACGACCCGATAATACTAGATTATTGCCCAGCCCTAGTATTACATGAAGTGATCTTCTATATTATTATCTGGACGCTTCAGGACTCACTGGAGCTCCTCTGTGTCGAGCTGCTGGGAGTGGCTCCTGCCCTGGGCCAGCTCCTGGGCCACGGAGGCCCGCTGCTCCTCCACCGCCTCCAGCTCCTGCACCAGCACCTCCTCCTCCCCCTTCAGCTGGTGCAGCTCCGCCAGTAGGCTCTCCTCCTCCTCCACCTGCAGCTCGGACAGCAGCTCCAGACACTGCCTGAAGGGGAGGGCACACACACACACACAAACACACACACACACACACACACACACATACACACATGAACACAGACACATGCATGTCTGGCTCTAGCGTGTAGGCTCATGCACACACTCCCGGGCGCTCGTACGCACGTCCACGACTACATTAGAGAAACAGGACTCTGGTCTGAGTGTGAGTGTGTTTATGTCGGTGTGTGTGTGTTTGTTTAGGTGTGTGTGTGTGTTTATGTCGGTGTGTCCGTGTGTGTGTGCGTATGATGTTTATATCTGTATGTGTGTGTGTTTATGTCGGTGTGTGTGTGTTTATGTCGGTGTGTGCGTGTGTGTGTTTATGTCGCTGTGTGTGTGTATAACGTTTATATCGGTATGTGTGTGTGTGGGTGTGTCGGTGTGTGTGTGTATGACGTTTATATCGGTGTGTGTGTGTTTATGTCAGCACGTGTCAAACATGTGGGTGCCTGTAACAGAGACTCTGCTCTTACTTGTAGTTCTGACACTCGTTCTCGGTGATGTTGAGCTGAGTGTCCAGGTGGTCCAGCAGGGTGTCAGTGCACTCCTCACACAGCGGGTGGTCCACGTCCGTCTGGCCCGACATGATGTCAAACAGGTCGCTGGTCACCTGGGGGACGGTTGCCATGTCAACAGATGATGTATATTTTCTGTATCCTATTATTTCGTTATTTTGTCAGGGGATTTTATCCCAAGCTACTTCAAAGGTTAATCGAGATACATGTCATTAAGTTAGGGCAGAGAGAAAACAGGGATAGGACAGTGTCATGATGATGGTGTTTTACTCCCAACCCAAAGGTTCTAGGTTTAATCCCCAGTGTCTACCTGTAGGCATCCTTTGGCAAGAAGCCCTAACACACCACCTGTTCTCAATAACATGTTCAAGGCAACAGCTAATTGACTAAATAGTACCGTAAATCACAGCAGCCAGTGTTACGTTTTCTCTTCATAGTGGTTTATTATAAATCAAATCAGGTAGTGATGGTTCATAAGGGATGAGATTCAAACCTTCAGCCTCCTGCTCAGGTTCTCCATGGTTCCGCCGTCAGACGCTTCTCCAATCAGAGTGAAGCTGTTGGCGCTCTCGGTTGACATCATCCTGGTGGGGGAGGAAACAGCTTTCAGAGGTCTACCAATTGTAGCAAGGCTTCTTTGAGAGGTTTTGCTATTAATCAACTGTTCAATTGTTTCAGGTGAATTTGAGAGAGAAACAGTTAATGAAGCCTTAGATTTTGGATATTCTCTGATGTTGGGTCTTTGGGGGTTAGGGAAAGTAGGGTTAACTGTGATTAGGGCACAAAGTGAAAAGTTGGATGTTCCCCTTTTTAAAGAATAACGCTGATAGTTAATTGTAATAAAGATCATTGGGATGAGAATGAGTGTATACTTGTATGGCTATACAGTTTGAATTGCTCACAAGTGGAGTTTTTTTAATATAATTGAAATGGGTATCACCTATGTCTTACCTCGCAGGAGGGATGTATTTCCTCGCTATGCCATCCTGCTTACTTTCCACAAAGGTTTCCTGGGAAGACAAACAACGGGCATTAAAATAGGTTTGTTTACACTTGCTGATGAGATGGTTGACCTCCCATCAGGCACACCCACCTCTGGTGCATTGTCTCCTTCGTTGTTGTCTGTCTGTTTGCTGGGGGTCACGGTCACCAACGGCGCTTGAAAAGAAAAAGAAAGGAAGGTAAAGTTATAGCGATCTGACAGCTTTGACACATGAATCACGTCATCAGGGAATCGATCAGGCCTTGTCAGACTCAGATATGACACCTGTCACCGACACCTACCGATGAGTTCCTGGATGGTCACGCGGTCTAGCACGTTGAACGAAGTGTCCAGCTTAAGGGGTTGACTGCACCGCTGACACACGAAGCTGACCTGCATGGTGGTGCTGCTAGAGGACTTGGAGCCCTCCATTGCTGCAAGTTAGCAGACAAATGACACACCAGAACACTATTTAGTATCAGCCCAAAGTAAACAGACCTGGTACAGCAAGCAGCCACCAGAACAACAAACCGCTGATATAGGCCCTGTGCTGTAAATACAGTCGATCTGTCCAGATGAGCCAGATTGAAGTTAGATACGCGAAAAGCTAATTTGCTAACCGCTAACAATTTGGAGAATCTTTAGAAAAAAAGACGAGCCAAACAAGACATTTATATATAAATGAATCGTGCTATTCAACTGACATCCGTAAGGAGCAGCATTAAATTGTTGACCCAAGGATCTCATAGGTTAAATGAGACTTATTTATTTTCTACCTTGGGACCAGTCTTCCTTATTGATGTTTATCCTGGATATGACGTCGTTGTTGTCGTGTCGTCACCGTTGCGAGCATGGAGGTGGCGAGACATACAAGACGTACACATAGATATAGATAAACTATTGAAAGTAGGTTTGGGATTTACATTCGACATTTGTGTAAACATTTTGAAAAACATTACATTGTACATCGATATAGAAAAGATATTGTATACATTTGTGGATTGCATCGGTACTCCAAGCAGTAGGGGCGCTAGTCGGTGTTTCTGGTCACATGACGCTGTGTTGTCCCTGAAGAAGCGTAGAGTTGCGGGAAAACCTAAAACCAAAGCCAAGAACCGACGGGAGTTATACGAGAGAAGGTACAAACATATTTAATCCATTTGTAGATAACAGAAAAAAACAACGATACACATATATTAGTATGGGACATTGCTTTCCATGTATTACTATTTTTACGCCGATGTCACGATCGGCTTCATCTGTTAGAAGGTAGTGGTGTGACGTTTTGAACACAACAAGTCTTGGTTCACTAGATTGCACCTCTAACACCTACAGGAACCATGGGATTTATATATTTTCTAATCCGATTTTGAAAGGGTCCCTAAAAGCAGGATCCCTCTTAAAAGCCAATTGTAAACAATATAAAATGTATTTATTTATTCTTCAGAATTGAATGTCTTCAGTTTTAAAGACAATGAAAAGCCCCAGAGCAGAGGATGTCAGGAGAGGTATATCAGCGCTTTGGGATACACTGCAGTGTCCTATATGGTGAGTGTCCGGTTTGTGACAATATATTGTATGGTTTTCTATAACGTTATACTTTATGAATAACTAACTGAATTCCTCCTTTCTTATTTGATCAACAATGTGCTGACGTATTGTTGTTCAATACTTAGCCTGGAACTGATGACCACACCAGTGTCGACTAAATGTGACCATCAGTTTTGCAAGTAAGTTTGTTTAACGTCAATGGCTGTGTTTAGGTATGTTCACATTCAAGTAAATAAAAAGGTACATAGCCGATTTTACAAGCAACCGAAAAACACACCGGACACCGGAGTAGTTATCAACAATAAATCAATAAAAGCAGTATGCGAAGGCCTGTGCTGATTTGTTCATATTAGGAATGGTTATTCTACTTGTATAATTTTGTTTTCACCAGGTTCTGCATGCAGAAGCTTCTCGATGGCACCAAACAGAGAGAGGCAAAATGCCCGGTTTGCAAAACCATGATCACTAAAAGGTAGGTTGAAGACTTGTGTACCATGTTATTCTCATTAACATTATGTTCTCTGTGGTTGATATTGACAACAGCAAATACAAGTGAATTATAGGGAAATTACCAGAACATTAGTAATGTCATCACGATATTCCATATAATAATGCATGCAAAATCACTAGTATGGACAAATGTATGAACAAGCTGGTAGAAGCTTTGGTTGGTCCTCACCTGAAACAACCAAAAGCACCCTCCCTCTCTGCGCACATGTTTTTGGCAGGCATGTGATTGACAGGCAAGTTTGAGTCACTGAACCAATCAGGGAAGAGATTGTCACAAAGAGCTGCATGCACAATCAACTAGCTGAAGGATGGCTATGGCATTGCTAACAAATTACATTCAAATTATAGCTCTTAAATCTTACCTATAGCACCTTATCCTTAAATGATTTTCATAGTCTCAGTGAGTCAACAGTAAAACTAATTGTGACCGACTTCATTAGACAAATTAAAAAAACTACTATTGTAATGATCAAATATGTTATTTGACCCATTTAGGAGTTTACAGGAGAGCCCTGGGTTCCAGAGATTAATAACAGGTTTACAAAATATGATTGAAGCCTATGAAAATGACACCAGGACCAACTGTAAGTACCACATTAGTTTGTTTCAATGTCTTCAATGTCTTGAAATAAATGTCTGAATGGTAACCAAAGACATCATTAAAACCACAGGGAAACCACCAATCAAAGGTAAAAGCAAGTTGGAATTTAAACCAATCAGACGTAGTCTCTGTAATATGCTGAGGTTTGCTTTTGAGTGTTTGGTTACTCGTGGTCATCTGACATGTGGAGCAAGTCAGTGTCACTGACAAGGTTAAATAGTTGACTCTCAGCTTCGTTTCTCCAGACTTCACAGGATTGTCCCTGCAGAGAAGGCAACAGAGGTAAGAAACTAGTACAATACCTCAATATATTAAGAAGAAACATCCTGAGAACAATGATAATGAGCAGTAGTAGCATCTGATGTGGTGAAGTCAACACGGCCTATCTTCTCTCACTTGGGTTTTTGTTGATAGTTTAGCTGAAGAATTCTGAACAAGCTGCAACATGTCTATGGAAACTTTCAGAAGACCAGTGAGACCTTTGCAATCAGCCAATCGCCTAGAGGCTAAAGCATGACTTAATTTCTCTTGATTGTTGTTGCATTATGCTGCCCCTATTTTCTGCCTTGTAATGTGAAATGACTCTCACGGAAAAGGGCGATACTCCTCAATGGTAAGATCGCCTTGGCTTGGGTGTTATAAACAGTATTACGTGTTGTGCGTTTTCTCTTTTGGCCAGCGTGACGGAAGCTGAAGGCAGCACGGTTTTATCTGGAGACACATCTGATAATCACCATGACAACGGAGACAGTGAGGAACATGGTCTTCCAGGGACTCATTCCTCCACCTTAGAAGGTAACTTCTGTCCCTCATTTGGCATGCTATTATGTTGCTTATCACAAATTCATATCTATTCACAGCTTTCATTTCCACATATTCCCTGTTCTTTTGCATACTTTATACCAAGTTCAGCAGGGGGAAAAAAAATATTCGGCAAAATGTAATACATTTTTCGTATATAGATTTATAATTTGATTGTATTTAAAATAAACAAATTTAGTTTACAGTTTGAAACTACTTTGCTACATGTTGACAATACAAAAAAAACCTTACTGGTATTGTATGGAAGAGTTATGGTATAAGTGACAGTCAGTGACCTATCCCATGCTGGAAGAATTAATTAATTTATGTTCACAGCCAAGAATGGATTTGCAAGCCTCATGGATTTAGAAGATTCCAACAGTTTGATGGTGATAAATGATGGCTTGGATACTAGCTTCAGTGAAACGCCACAGACTTCAGGAGAAAAGATATCCATCCATGTGGGAATCAGCCCTACTGTAGGGCCAGTAAAGAAACAAGAAATGGCTGAAGTGGTGGAAAAAGCCACATCAAGACCAAGGACCAGGGGCAAGAAGCGCCTCGCCCAGCTGGATAATCCGTCATCTCGACTCTCATTGGTTCCTGACGATGACCTGCAACAGCAAGCACCAAAAGACGACGCAGAGAAAGAAACCAAAAACCCAGAAAAGATCCAGCGTCAGAAGAAGAAAAGTGTGGAGAAAGTCTCCCAGTGGCTCCTACAAGTTCCTCTCACGGAGAATCTGGGGTCGGAGGTACACCCGGACCCCACCTCTAATCCAGAATGCCCTCCCGCCTCCCCTGCAGGGAGCTTCTCGTCGGACTCTACAAAGATCCTCAGGCGAGCCAAGCCTGAGGCCGACCAGAAGACCGAAGAACAGGTCAAAAGTCTTGAAGACCAAGTGTTTGGGATTGTTTACACTCGCCGAGGGAAGAGGTCCTTCTCTCCGCCACAACAACGTCTTGAACTCATCTCCCATAACCCATTACCGTTGGGTGAAGAACACAATCCTAACGCTGACACTGGAGAGAGCAGCCAACCCATTCCGGGTGATTATGCAACCAAATCCAACTCTGAGGCTGATGATGGCGGTGTTGATGGTTCTGAAGGTGTTGTGGAGATCCAACCCCAGATGTCAAACAAACAATCCAGTGATACCGGCAAAGATGTTTCTAAAGAACCGAGAGCGTTGGACCTTAGTGCAGATGTGAACGAGATCGGAAAGCATCGAGAACAATCGGAGGAGCCGCCACCACAGGAAGAACAAGATGAAGGAGAAGCCAGCAGTCTGGCGTTCAACACCGCTATGCTCCAATTGGAGAGAAAATCCACCAATCGGACACGCCACGTGATGCAGGACATTGACGCTGATCTTCAAAAACAGACTGCAGAGAAACAGGATACTGCCGCTAAGAGGAGACCAGGGATGAGGAAAGGGAAAAATGCTAAACCGCAAAACAGAAAGTCAGCAAGAGGGACAAAACCACTGGTTCTAGTCAGTGCTCTAGGAGGAGAAGCCGTTTCAGAGAGACCCCAGAGCAGGCTGGGGTGTGGAGAAGAACATGTTCAAATCGAGACTTACCCGAGCAGCGAGGAGGTGGGTGCCACAGTAGGCAGGAGCACCCGCAGTAGAAGATCCTGGCACATTGCCATGGAAGTTCAGGGAAGTTCTGCTGGGAAGCGTCTTATTAAGAGGGCAATATCTACAAGAGGACCGACGTCTAAAGTACCTGGCCCAGATAAAGACAATCTGGGTAATCCATCTGAGGAAGGTAGAGTCATTATATTAGACGATCAAACAGTGGTAAATGTCACCAAAAAAAACGGATGTATCTGCGACGAGGATATCGGAGGAATTGAGCAAATTGAATCTGTTGAGGGTTCCATGATTCCTTTGAGCAAGACTGAAGTTGTTACCCAAATGAATGGCTCTATTGTTGAAGTTCCTAATACCATAAGTCCTTGTGAGGCGAGTGCACCCTGTTTTGTACCAATAGCTACAACTTGTAGAAGTCCCACTGTGGCAGCGGTACCAAGCCCCGCCCCTGAGAGTATCAAGCCAGCCAATCAGAATGCTGCACCTATTGGAGATTGCACCACTCGGATCGAATGTGTTGAGATGGAGGAAGACGAGGATATGAGCGATAGTGAGGTCGACACTGAACAGCTGATGAAGAGCTTCAAAGTGGCTAAAAGAAAGTCCTTCCATCTTGGCAGCCCAAAGGGAACAAGAAGCATTGTTAGGTCGGACAAAAAAACTCTGAATTCTAAGACGGGTGATAACTGTGGTTCAGGAACTGAACGTATAACAAATCAGATTTCCAACACCACAGAAGAATCAGCAACGGTAACGTCTGAAAAGCCGCCAGAGATAGAAAAATCCTTTTGTGGTGATATGGTTGCCTCTTCTAATTCACCCAGCCGAAACACAAGCTTGTCAGGGATAAGACCTCGAAGAGGCTTGAGGAAGCGTCTTGGCCAATCAGAGGAAGTATTGAAGTTGGACAATACAACTGTAACCAAGTGCCAGGATAGTGCTGTAGGCTGTCTCTCCGGGAACACGGTCTATAGTGCCCTCAGCCCCAATAAAGCTGCAAAAAGTCAAACGCAAAGTCTGCATTGCACTGTTACCCCTGATACATCTGATTCAGTCCTGCTCTTCAGTGCGCTGGAAGTAGCTGAAGACGGCTCTCTTGGCGTGGCCTCCAGAAGTAAAAACCATTTGCAAATCGCTAACAAAACCAAGCAGCCCACCAAGAGAAAACTTGAGGACGTAACCCTGCCAAAAACAATACCATGCATTTCCACTGCCACGTCTGCCACGCAAGGCAATACTGACAACAGCGTGGAAGTAGTAGTCAATACCAATGGCTCCATAACCCCTGACGGACTCGAGCCACAACTTGTGGAGTCGTCTGACAAAGGGCTGGCAAGCAGCAGTCCGAGTGCCAGTTCCCCCATCAAGAAGAACACTATGAGGAAGAGGAAGGCGCAGAGGCTAGAGTCTTCATCAGAAGAGGAGTTACCTTCTCTAGCAGAGATTTTTAAATCTCATCCTCGCGAGGTCCAGTGTAATCGTCTTGAAGGCCAGCCCGAGACTCAGAAAGGCCCGGGGAGGGTGTCTGGATGTGAAGAGCTAAGCGTTTCGGCCACGTCACTGGCCAACCAACCCGTGTGTCCTCCCAGCCCAGACGTTGTGGAGTTCAGCCAGTCCTCTGTGGATCTCTTTGACACACCTACTGAATGTGAGTCCATTTTCTATTTCATTAAACCCCGTACACACTAACTATTTCACCACAGCCGTCACTTCTGCTGAGATCTTCTTTGTAACTCAGTTTATTACTAAAAAACATTAGGGGTGGATTGCCTTGTTAAAAATCAGTTTTGAATGGTGGATTTTGTGCTTCTTCATAGGTGCTGCACCTCAGTGTTGTTAAAGAACATTATTTTGCTTTTATCAAGTGTTGCTTTTCTAGTAATAAAGTAAAGTAAAACAGGAAATTAGGGAAGGTTTAATTTAGGATGGATCAGGCAGGACTTTGTTTTTATCCTTAAGGTTTTTCGTTGTGATATTATCAATATTATTTCTGATTGGATTGGGATCCCTGGCCGCTCAGACTTTTAAACTTAAGACAGCCCTTAGTCTCTTTTAAGAGGAGCTGGCCAAAAGACAATTTCCGATTGATGTCATCTTTATGTCAAACTGTATGTAGCACAGGTGATGCCAGCTATACCTGTCAGGGAAAAAACGATCTCCAGAGATCTGGAATTATAATGCAGAATGGGGTACAACCCTGAAATATATTGTTTTGTATGCATTTATGAAAATGAAAGTGTCTGTGTTCCTTCCAGGTGACATCACTGCAATTGATAATGGCGCTTCCATGGAATCATCACAATTCTCCAGCGATCTACTTGTCACGCAGGTTCATCCTCCGAACAGACTTTTGTTTTTCCTGTGTTACCGATCGAATGAATATGTGCTCTGAGGTGGGGGGGGGGAGAGAGAAAATAGAGATGGAGAATCACAGCACATCTAATTCAGTTGGCTGAGCGTCTTCTCTGCGGCCCCCATTTCGTGTCGACATGAATGGAGTTTCCATCAGACGCCAGCGACGAGGCTATAAATCAAAGCTCTTCTGCTTGTTCAGCAGTATGTCAGTCTTGGCGTGCGCTCTCCAAGCTGCACCGTCCCCCACTGGCCTGTAGAGGGCAGCCATGCATGCCTCTAGCATGCATGCAACCAATTGGAAAAGGCCAGATTGTGTGTGTAGAGAGAGAAATGAGAGAGAGAAAATTCAGCCTCAGCATATTTCTTAAACTGCATTATATTTATGTGGGAGGAAATGTTCCCTTGGAGATAACCCCTCCACCATCCATCTTTCACTACATTACACTTTTTTCATCTGCTTCGTGTTTTTTTTTTCTCGGAGTCAAAGTGAAACACATTAGGGTTTAGAGGTGGTCTGCGTTCACCACAACACACACTAGACACGCACACTCACACCTGGGTTTTTATTGTGAGAAGATGCGCTTATCCATAGACTTCTAGGACTTGAATTCAAACTAGCACACCCAAAGATAAAACATGATAAAAGAATAATAAATTCAAGTTCAAAAGTTCAAAAATCTCTACTGGCCCAGAGGTGAAAGTTGTTATTATAATGAAGAGTGAATAAGAATATAGTAAACATGGATGCCTAATAGTTATGAGTTATAGACTTTAGTGTTTAAATAATACTAATAATACTTTATATATTTTGGTTAATGCACAGTTTACTTGGTAATCCCCCTCTGTGCAATCAATGAACACATCTGGAGAGCGTTTTCAACTCTCTCTTGTCTCTAATACTCTGTATGTTTCTCTGTCTCTGTCAAGCCTCTCTCTTTAATACTCTCTTCCTAAACTCCTCTGTGTTCTCCAAGAAGTGCTGAAGCCGGGCAGCAGGGAATGTGTCCCATCGATTAAAGGGAGAGAGACCTTTGTTTTATTTATTTAGTTTTCTCTCCTGTCGTCGCAGATGAGTCATTGCTGCATTTGTTTGTTGTGCATTCATTGTTCACTGCCACTATTAGTTCCATTGTTTCAAATCAGTTTGAGTTCCGTTAAATAGTTGTACAATGCACAGGCCACTTTTGTAACATTGCAAGACCACATCAGTCACCTCCAATGTTTATGTTGTCTGTTGTTGTTTATTGTAGTCCTGTGTAGCTCGATGTGGCTGTTTGCAGCTCAACTGCTAGAACAAGGCATTATCACTGCCAGGGTTAGGGGTTAGATTCCCACTGGGGCCAACAATGCAAGAATATATTATGCACTCACGTGAGTGCATCCATGACTCCCAGCCGAAAGGTACTGGGTTCGAGCCCTAATGTCAACAGCATACCCTAGTGCTTTAGATGCCTGACCTCTGCCTGATTACATCTATCTGTTTTCACTGTATATCACTTTGGATAAAAGCATGTGCGAAATGTTTGGTTTCAGCAAAAGCAGGCCATGCAGAAGCAGCTGTTGAGGCTGGGGAACCTGATGGCTCTTGTCACTGAGGTGCTCCAGGAGAAGGAGGATGGATCCGGCACACAGCTGCCTGCGGATCAGCCGTCCACAGGTACAGCTATCCAATCCTTCAACCAATTAAACATTGAACCAATCATCCAATTAGCAAATGTAAAGCAAATTAAATATTCATGTATTATTTATACAAATTAATTTGCCATTACATTGCCAATTAATTAGCAATTTAAATGCATTCATTATTATTATTAATTAATAATTACATTAATTTGTCAATCGAGACGTCTGCCATTTCCTCCCGGGTAGAATGTTAGACCCAACTACAGTAGATTGCAATAACTATCTAATATACAAAAAGAATTGTCCCAAAAAAGTTGATAATTGATTTATTTAATGTTCCCCAAGGTCACGACCTCTCTATGCCATGTGACCAGGAAGTAAAGCAGACCGCAAGGTGAGAAACCTTTTCATCAAATGCTCATACAGGATTCTTTTCAGTCATGAATTGTCCTACATTTGCTCTAGGTATTAGATTTGCATAAGGTTGTGTTAAAGGCTGATGGACAACTTTGTCGCACACAGTAGCCTACTGTAAAACGTTCAATAGTGTGTATATTTACTTTAAATAACATCAGGGTTTGTTGGCCTGTTTACCTTTTGAGTTCACCTGTTGATTTCTTGAAGTCATACCCACTTTACCCACTGAAGAAAATTACATTTAGCTTTATGGATTTCTTCTAGGCCTATTCATGAAGAAGGGTAACTCATAGTACTGAGCATAATGCCTATATCCAGTGTCCCTAAATACAAAAAATAAAAAACATTTAGCAATATGAACCATTATTATTGATGTAACTGTATACGGTCTACTGTTCAGAGTGCTAGGGCTCAATGAATCGTCTCGCCTTTCTATGAAATCAATAGTTTCAAAATGATTTGGGTCTTAAATTATAATTATTGAGGTCTTAAAAGGCATTGAATTTGATTTAAAGAAAAAAAATAAATGTGCAGGAACCCAGATGAACGGTCCTAGCAAATATATCCCATGATGCATTAGACATGGTTATTATATTAAGGATTGATAAGTTTGTCTGAAAGGTTTGCAATATCTAGCAGTTGTTTGACTCCAGGGAAATGGTTGTTGGTTCAAATCCCAATGCAATCTACCTGTAGACTTTGGATGTCTGCTAAATGTATAAACGGTAAACTGATGGTACAGGCAGCCGTTTAGTATGGTTAAAGTCAGGTTTTGGAGCTTGGGGAAAGCAATTGCATTAGCAGTAGAAAAGTAAATCTGTTCTTTCATATTATACAGCTGTGTATGCACCTTCTCAGCTACTAACACATCTAATGAGATAAGACATCCATCACTGTGCTACGTTTAACACCTTTGATCACTGGAGACCGTGTTAATATATTTTAAATGGCAGAGCTAAATTTAAGCGGCATGCTCATGTTGTACAGAGAATTAGCTAGAACTAATGGTATGTAATCTCCTGTCCACTTCTGTACAATAGTGGACTTTTATATTTTTGTACTTTTGTACAAAATGTAGATTTATTTTAATTTATTCTCCCTCACAGTGTCTTTCATTCTCCCACATGCTAGCTATTCGACGCACAATTATGCTAAGTAATCTACAGTGCCACTGTCTTTATATAGCCGCTTTCACACATGGATGCCGTAAAATTGCCAGATTAAGTTTTCTGGTAAAGGTAGCAGTTTCTGCGTTCACACAAGACTAGCCTTTCCGCATTTTTTGCGGAATTCTACCATTCACACAGCACTGGCAGTGCCTTTATAGTCCTCTGTTTTCATTTCCCGTAACCTTTGTGCCAGAATCCCTGCAGTTTGGAAACAATATCTGTCCAATTTGCTGTTTTTGCCAATCATTAGATTTAACCTGTGTCACTACACGATCTGCTGAGCTGCTCGATCCGCCGTAAGAAAAGCTTTATGTTGTACAGTGGTTTATATTGTGTTTTCACTGCAAAGCAGGCGAGGATTCCATTTGTCACCTCCTTGATAACTTTGTGATAGGCTCATACGGTTCAACAACAGAGCGCCATTCTACGCAAGTCAGAGTGTCCTGCGTTGTATGTGATTGTGCCGTTAATTTTACTCCATTGTATACACATATGGTCGTGCCGAAACAGTCCCGGTAATCTTACAGCGTCTTATGCAGGGAAATTGGCAGAGAGGATTTGCTGGCATTTCGATACCAGCACCCATTCGCACATCACCCCCATGCTTTTAAATAACTAGCACGGGCTGCATGTGAGAAGGAGGCTAATGGAAAGTAAGCTATAAGGGTCTGTGTTTCTCTATGGGGAAGTTAGCTTTTGTGCCGCCAGTGTCTCTCTCTCTTGTTAAGTTAGCTTTATCACCACACAGTGTCTGTGGTAAAGAAAACTGTAGCGTCTGTGTGTCTCTCTGGTAAAGTTAGCTATAGCGCTTATAGCGCTGTGTGTATTCCGCTGGCTTCCTTCCAGTGGTGATGTGTGTGGGGAGGACAGGCAGATCATCTCTCTAATGAAGCAGAAGCAGATCCACAGTCTGCTTCTGCTTTGGAGAAACATGAAAAAAAAACAGCAAAGTCATTAGAGGCTGCTGCATCTTATCTGTCATTTAGAACACTCAGAGGAAATACTTGCGTTGCCAGTGATTTATATACTCACACCCACCCGCTGCAATGCACCCTG
>OOFG01056723.1:0-13083 GCA_900323295.1 Molva molva
TACTCTCACACACACACACACACACACACACACACACACACACACACACACACACACACACACACACACACACACACCAAAGATAATGTATCACGGTGTAGGCCTAAAACAAATGATGTGATGAACTTCAGTTCATACCACGTTGTCATTCAAGTCTGTTAATAAAAGTTGTCGTTTCGGCGTTTAATTTGCCCCACGCGTGTTGATGAACATTAAGCTTACATTGAAATGCATTATAGTTTAATGTAGGCTGAGTGTCTCCCTTCTCAACAGTCCACGCCATTGTCCACGCATGGAAGTCCACGCCGTGGCGCCATCCACGCACAGCTGTACGGAAGTGACACAGCAAGCGCACGCACCGTCACGTCACGCGAGAAGGCAAAGACAAGCAAGGGAAAATAGCAACAACACACGAACACATTTGTTATATGTATGTAAAAACATAGGATGGTCTGTTCATATATACCTAACAATCGCAAGACCGATCTAAAGGATTGCATGGAATCGTAAAAGGTGAGAATAAACCCACGGCATATGAATTAAGACACATTTCTAAGATTCAGTACTCAGGAGAGGGGAGAAGAATCGTCCACGCAAACATTGCCGCGTCATTACAGTTCAAAACACGCACTTAGCGTGTGCACTCTATGTAAACATGTTTGTGTGTACGTGCTTTCTGTGGTCTACGGTTTTGAATTGTAGAAGTTTCGGACATTTGACTGGATACTCATTACATGGTCATTGTGTTGTGCAGCGATCTAGTCAGGATTTGTGCAGCTTTAAATGGAAGAATGAGGAAGTAGTAGTCTAACCTTGTTCGTGACAACCCACTTGTACACACATAATGGATTGTACACAAATGGGGTTTAGGTAGGACAATGCAAGGGAATCCTCGCAGTCCACACGTCCATGACACACAAATGATTACTGTACAGTTTGATACTTGACTTAAAGTGCCAAGAACATAACGGAGCAAAACTGTTAAGCCCTGACTCATAAGCACGTCAAGAATGCAGTTAATTACATTTACTAATTGCATTCAATTTGCGGTAATAGCACTAGCTCCCTCATGACAACAGTTGAGGGTTACAGTATTGAAACGAATACACATTCAGACAAGATTATAGTTAACCTACCAAACCAACCATTTAACAAAACAATGATTTACTTGAGCAATACTTACTCAAGTAACCATATGGTACATGGAAGGCATTCATTATAACCCCCTCGAAAACGAGATGGTACGTCTCAAGGGGTTTTATCCTGAAAATAAAACTTTCTATATACCACTACAGCCAGTAATGCCTGATATGCTACATCTGACATTCACCCATGCACATTCTGCAAGGAGACAACCGTTTTTTTAGGAGTCGGTAGCTAAGTGTCCCTTAGCCAGTAGGAGCCAAGGGTTGACTAGCGGCCCTGCAATTGCGGACGTTCAGCTCTCCTTCTGGAGCCTCCCCCTGCAATGTATACAGATATCATTTAGTTATACTATATTGTAAAAGTTTTGTTAACAAACCAAAACCTCTAGAAAAATAAGCACACGATATTTTGGCATGTTGTATGTCATGACTTACACATTGCTAGAATGCCTTTTTTTCTTATTTTTTTCTTTAACCCTAAGGATATGAGTTCCTCCAAGAATGGGGACATTTCAAAAGAAACTATGCTTGGGGAAGGTACGTTCCACATTCTCTCTGCATTTATTGTGAGTTGGATGCAAGAGATTTTAACCAAACATGTTTGTAAAAGTAGACGATAATGCTGTTGAAAGTAAATAAAATGCATCGCAACTCTCAATAAGATCAGCCGTGTTGTTTGTGTGGTGCTCCTGATAGTTTCATGTGATTAGACCATGGTATTGCACAGGTAAACGCAATGCTGATTATTGTTTGCAGAACAACAGCTTGTCCAGGACCTTAAGGAGGAGACAGATGACTTTGCAATTTGTGAGCCAGTTGAAGGACTGGGAGGGTGTTCCCCTGGGTCCACTGAGACTGGTAAACGGACATTTGCGGAGATGGGCTCTGATATAAACCAGTCCACGAGCCGCAAGATATTCAGAGTCTCTGAGGAGGTAAGGGCTTTCTGCTCATTACAGGGCAGCTTATAAAAATATCAAAAAAGGGTGAAAAAAGAGCTTCCACAAGGAGCAAGAAAGTTTTGCAAAGGTGTCATTGACATTCATGTTTTAGCTAATTAACGGTGTTAAAAAACAACATACTGCTGCATAGCAAAAAAGTTATTCAGGAGCCAATTGTTGTCTCATTTTAGATCAAGCAGCAGTTGACAGAGGAGAGCATCCAGCGAGCCCTTCCATGCCTGACTTCCGGTGACAAGATGGACTGTGGCCGGGATAATTCTAGAACCAGAACCTCGTACAGGAGGCCCCTGTTTAGTATCTCCCACAGGATCATTGAAAAGCGGATCACGCCGAGCTTGGAGCAGTCGGCCGTTCAAGTGGGAGGACAGCAACTCGACTACGGGAGCCCCTTCACCTCGGAGTTCCACAGTCCAGAGGAAAACTGCAAGTTCAAAGCCTTCCCCGCCGCAATGGTGACCGGCGAAGGTTCGCCGACAGACCCCGGCCTCTATCCGCTGATTGAGAAGATGTTTTTCATCCTCAACACGCTCAATTCAAGCATGACACAGTTGCACAGCAAGGTGGATCTGCTGTCCCTGGAGGTCATACGGATAAAGAAGCAGATTAAGCCAGGCGAGATGGTGACAGAGTTCCAGCCTCCCCCGGAATATCTGCTGACAAGCGAGGAGCTTCATCAGCTGATGGAGCAGACTTCGGGCGCCGGGGAGCTGGGCTGTCGGCTGCTGGTGCATCTGTTCCCAGAGCTCTTCAAGGCCAGTGAGTGCACCAATGGCTGCATGGCAAGCAAGAGAACACTGGACTCGCTGCATCTGCAGCTAATACGCAATTACGTAGAAGTGTGCTTCCCGTTAGTCAAGAACAACAATGTGTGGCAGGAGGAATGCCTTATTCAGATCAATGACTTATTTAATCATTTTTGGGCACAGAAGGATATGGAGAGTGCCCGCATGCAAAGAAAGCAGACAATCATAGATACCGGAATCAAGGCGGAACATGCTGAAACCTGCCACTTTATTAATGAAGTGGGCGAGGAGGAGCGCCTCTCAATGGAAGATCAAAACAACCTGGCTAATTCAGACTTAGCCTCTGACATCCAACTCACAGATGACTTGGATGAGTTCTCCTCCCCTGAAGACTTTGTTATTTTCCTCATTCATCGCCTTTTCCCTGAGATTTTCGAGGAAGGTAAATTCCCAGAGGGCACCAGTGGTTTTCATGGTGTCGGACAGCTTCTGCTGGAATCTGACAGGTTGGAAATAATAAGGAAGTACATGGAATCAAATTTCCCTGACGTGCCTGAGGACACTTGGCTCCAGGTGTGCATTCAGCATATGGAGGATGCAATAGAGAGTGTCCACAGCAATATTAATGATGGTGAACACGACAACATCAGTAATAACAGCTATGACTTGGCCGGCATTCCAGAGGATGTCTCCTTGATAAGGATCCCAAATATGTTTGATCATGAAAGGCCCAATCGTAGGTCCAAAAAGTCTCTGCTCGTCCCTGTTGATTTTGACGACATGGAAATCCCTCTGCCAGATTTCAGCGTTCCCAAAGAATATCTCCTTTCCAAGGAACAGCTTAAGAGCAATTATGACTGTAGCCTGTCCATCGGGAACTTTGCATCTCGGATTTTGGTGTTGATGTTCCCCGAGCTCTTTACCCAGGAGAATACGCGGAAGCATTACAATTGCAGTGGCTCCCTGGGCAAGAAGCAGCTGGACCCTGTTCGCGTCAATCTGATCCGGCACTACGTTCAATTGCTGTACCCTCAGGCCAAGAACGACAGAGTGTGGATGTTTGAGTTTGTGGGCAAGTTGGACGAGCGGTGCAGGAGACGCGACACGGAGCAGCGACGGTCCTACCAGCAACAGCGGAAAGTCTACGTTCATGAGCGGGAGCCTGAGGCCGGTGACGCGGACTGTCAGGTGAACCAGTTCAACGGCGACGGTCTGAGGGAGGACACAGACTGCACACAGACTCCCACTGCACCGCCCGAGAAAAGCAGCAAAGACTTTTGTAAGATACCGCTGGACGAACTTTCGGTAACGATACCCGACTTCCCTGTGCCTTCTGTTTACCTGCTCTCGGACACAGAGGTGCGTGAAATAGTGCAGCAGAGTCTCTCCGTTGGGAACTTTGCCGCCCGCCTGTTGGTGCGTCTCTTCCAAGAACTTTTCACGCAGGAAAACCTGCGGCTTCAGTATAACCACTCGGGGGCATGCAACAAAAAGCAGCTGGACCCCACACGCCTCCGGCTGATCCGCCATTACGTTGAGGCTGTGTATCCTGTGGAAAAGATGGAGGAGGTGTGGCACTATGAATGCGTGCCCAGCATCGATGAACGCTGCCGGCGACCCAATCGGAAGAAGTGTGACATTCTGAAGAAGGCCAAAAGATCAAGCACTGTGTTTTAGTCACAATAGTTTGCTGTTACAGAAACAACTTTTTTTGTCATGAAAATTATTGCACACTATATAAGCTCAATCAATTGCATTGTCAAACTTTTACAGCAGTCCTATGTAGGTTTTCAATCAGCACTAACATTGGTCTCGTTTTATTTTTGACCATAACAGTAGAAATTATTGTTCAAGTACTCTAATGCCGAGTGATAACAAATGTATATTTATGAGCCAAACTGCCATAGCTTATGTACACATTAACTGATGCAGCTTAAAAATAATGTTAGCTAATAGAATAGTTCAGTTGGTATATGAATAGAAATTAATCACAAGTGATTTGTTTCTATTTCAGTCTATTGAACCACTGTTTAAGTAAGAATTTGCTTATGTTAAACCTTCTTATAGAAGTTTATATATAAAAACAAAATTAACAATGACAATGGGTCATGTTAACCTTTTTTTCTAATAAAATCACATTCATAAAAACTAGTTTAAGAATTAAGGGATGAATGACTGGATTTGTTTTTGTCTCATCCATCCATTCTGTCATCTTTTTTTCAGATTGAATTCAAGTCTCAGAAGGAGCAGAACTAAAAGTAAATTTGACTTTAATTCCTAATGATTGATCTCAAACCAAATGACAAGTGGTTTCTATCAAGTTTACATTATATCAAATATATTCCATCTGTAAAGAAAGACGTCACATTTTTCCTAGGCTACATGGTCTAGCAAGCAAAAAATTGTCCCGACACTGGATTCTCACAAAATAACGTTTTGCTTTATTTAGGAGGAAAAAAAAAAGGAAAAATACAAAAAATCCTAAACATAAATTGAACGTCAAATTATGTTTTAAATATATACGTCACCAACCCCCTAACAAAAACACACAAATCCATAAAGTTCCAACATGCACTTTATAACTTCATTCGTTTTTGGCTTGGATTCAAGTCGCCTTGAGGCCATTTATCAGTATAGTCATTGAAGTCAGTACTCTTGGGAAAATCATGGCTTGAAGGCCTCATCCTTGGAGAGCTCTAAACTCTTCCAGCGTCTCAGGGCCACTTTGTACTTCTCTCCATCATTGGATTCACCCAATTCCTTCTTGAGGACTACTCTCATCAGAGTAACAGTGTTTCTTTCACCACTTTCAGACAGTACCAGGTCCAGAGTGTCTCCAACTTTCACCTATACAAGGAACAAAAAAATAATAATAATAATGTACAAACAGATGTGTGCATCAATTTGGTATTCATTCACATGTTATTATCTGAGAACTCACCGATTTACTTTTCTTGATGAGCTTCTGCCCATTCAGCCGAAGCTTGTTGTTGTAGAAAGCATCTTCAATTTTACTAATCCCGAGACAGAGCAAAACAAAGCAGGTCAGGGAGAGTTGAGACTAATCAAAATGCATTACCTTCACAGCCAGTATATACTCACTCACTTGCGAGCCATATCCAATCCAGACTTCAGGATAACATCGTAGCGATAAGACTGTACAAACTTTTCTAAATCTTTGTAGTCTTTAGGCAGATTTGGGTCTTCTTCAACCTCATCTTCATAGTCACTGTCCTCTGTGTCACGCTCGTTTTCCTCTTCCAGTACCTTTGCTAAGCCTTTCTTTTTGCTGCTTTTGAACCTCAACTGGTGCAATGACCAGATTCGCACGGAGTCTCTGCCACGGACAACTGGCCTGTGAGAGCCTAACGTGAAACAAACTGACGAACCCCAAAGCTGGCGTGTGTACATAATCCTGGGGCACCAGGTTGTCTGTTTGAATCCGTATCCGGGTGGGAGAAGCTGCCGCGGGTTTAGTCTTCCCAACTGTCGCAGAGCAAGCGCCTCTACCAGCAAACTCTGCATGTTGAAGATCTGTGACCAGAAACACAATAACACAACGTATTGACCAATATATGTGACCAGAAATACAATCACAGAATATAGTGACCAGAAACACAATAACAACATAGTGACCAATATATTTGACCAGAAACCCAATAACAACGTAGTGACCGATATCTGTGACCAGAAACACAACAACAACGTGGTGACCATTGTTTGCGATTTAGTACTAAGTAACCCACTCATAACAGCGGATATGACAACAGCATTGACTATTTATTTCATCTGACATATTATTTGTGTAGCTATCGAAATAAGCGTTCTTAAAAGATGTCTCAGACTAGTGATTCTGATTATTCATATTATAGTAGAGTACATCCTAGCTGGGCGACAGTCATTTTTATCGCATTCTGCTATTCCTGTTATTAAGAGCTTACATAAAACAAGCATTGTAAGACCACAAGGTCAGCATATTACCAAGTTGGCCTATAGAATATGAACGTACGTAAATTGTTGATAATCGTCAACTTACTTTGTCAGTAACCTTTAGCGTGTTGAGTTCTTCGTTGACAATATTTACTAGTTATAAAGGCAAACCGATGTGTGTGTGCCGCCACCTATGGCACAGGGGTGACATTGTATTCTAATCACATCGGTTGATGTCGATTGTTAACCCATTTGATGCCGTCATCTTGATGTAATAGGCTTCTTCATGTAAACACTTTGCGTGCATTGTCCAATGGAATATGAACAATGAAATTGCTTGCATGGGACAGACATTAAAATAGGAAAACATAAAAATAAAAAAAAGATCCATAATTTGATCCAGTGTTGTGTCCAGGTTCATGTTGCAGCTGGAGTGGGCCAAGACATGTCCCTGTAGCTACAAGGTAAAGATATGTGCTCAAAATAACATATGAATTTAACATTTTCTCTGTTTATGTAAGGATTAATGTATTGTAGTGCACAGGCAAGGGAGTGAATTCCTTTGTTTTATTAAAGGATATTTATTGATCGACATTTAAGTGATTTGAGGTGCCCAGCAAAATAAGGCCTGAATCCACAGACCTTTAAGAAATCCAAACCAGACTCTTGTTATCATTTTAATTATTGATTATTAAAGTAAGAAATTAAGGTTTGGTAAATCCCGTAAATGTTTGCTTATCTGTTTCATACAAATTAAGCTTATTATAGTGTGTGTTTTATGTCCCATTAAAGTGAAAACACATAGGCAACTGCCTGCAGGACTTTCATGTGGTGTACCCAGGACTTCAATCTGACACAGAGAAGAACATTGATTATTTCCTCACAAATAAATATACCTACAAAATACTTTTTGTTACCAATTATAGACTAAACAGGAAATTCCAACATTGTGCTTGGCATGCTTGTTTATCTAATCAATATTATTACAACTCTACAAATACACACACCTGATACATGGGAGATGCCAGTTACCATTATAAATACATGTCAACCAATAGTCTTACGACCAATGGTCCAATTCACACTGAGGAAAAATAAAAGAGGTCCTTCTTCCCTTTGCAAATCTTCTTTATAATTATGGTTGAAGATATGTCCTAAACATTTATTGCAAATATCCTTACTCCAGCATAAGATAAAACATATTAAAAAAGTACAAGAAAAAAAGTTTTTTTTTTTTTTTACAATGTGTGAAATGTTTGTACAATGTTGATGATTACAATTGCAAGCCCACGTTAACAATTCATTTACAAGGGGACTATAACAAGTGGGTACGTAATGTACTGTACATGTTTCCAATAACTATGTTTGCCTCTATTATCTAGTGTATTACAATAGTTGAATGCATACTTTATTACTAGAATGGAACATGTAACAACATTCAGCATGACTACAATCCATAATGTCTAGTAGTTTCACTTCAAGTGCATAATATTGACATCGTTAGAGTGTAGGAACGATGTCATTATGTTATATGTGGTAGAATAGCGTTGCCAGATGTCATAGAAATGTGTCTTACAAAGTTCATACGTTAACAACATGTAAACCTCAGTGCATGTACCGTACTTGCATATGCAATCTGTAAACAACCTATTGAGGGCAAGGGTTCCTCCTAATGCAAATTAAAATGTCAACATCCAAAGTCAATGGTGCTGTATACATCGCACTAACGTGGCCTTTTAATGTGGTCATCATTGACACTTGATCTCAATATATTACAAATTGCAATGCAGCCACTTTCCAATTACAAATCGAGCATTCATATTTAATGGACATATAGTATGACATAATATGCTGGTGGTTTACATTCATGTTCATATATGTTTGTGAATACATTCAGTGTTAACAGTAGGAGATCATGCAAATTAGGTTTTGATATTAATATTGATATTATTTGATGTATACTTCTCACACTTCATAATTGACGGATGACTTTAAAGATGTTGTTGATACGATGTGAAGAATGAATTTCCCTTGTTAGGCATAAAGCTCCCATTAGTCACCATGATAGTATTGTAATAACATGTGTTTATGTATTTACAACACAGTTGCCGGCATGTTTCTCCATGGCAGTAGATTACAAATAGCCTTATGCTAGGCTGTATGTATATAATAACTATAAATATAGTGTCCGCTGGGCAAGCCCTTATACCACTAATGTAATCTTATGTAGGCAAGCCCAACTCAGGTTTCCTTGGCGAATATCATGTCCTTGACCGAGCCAACCATTTCAGGAAAGGTATAGGTCTGTCTTTAAAGGAAGTATTAGATCATAATAATACCAACCCGACTTTGCTTTTACGTCACCAGTTTATGCATTATTTATGTATCTTTTCCTTTGTCCGCTCAGTTGTGTCAATTAGGTATCATAGAAACAGATACCTCAGATACCTTAATATTTTCTTAAAGTTATTGTACACATTTGGCCTACGCTATGTAATTGGGATATGTATTTATTATTATAAATTCTACTACTATGAGATATTCGTTTCGATTTTCTTCTCGGGAGGGTACGTCAAAGTTATTGCTTTACAAAATGTGATTAACTGCAACCTTTTGACACCCTTTTCAGAGAACACAAAACATGTCTCAGTGTAAATCCACCCATTTTCTTCCATTTAAGTTTCAACATTTTCATCAAGATATTTCAGGTACATTTACAGAATTCCACCCTTCTTTTCCGTGGCTTGTTCAATATTTTTTGAGGTAATTGCCAGTGTAATTTCCAGATGCTTGTAAGGTAAAATAAATGCTACAGCATTGTATAACAGCCTACGTCTTCATGGTTTTCATTGGATGCCACGTGGATACATACACTCCTGCGTTGTTAACAGATGAAAAACCCATATCCACTGACATATTACTTAGTTATTGCTTTGGTGGTTTTCAAGTCTATTGATTTTGTTTCAATCACTTGGGACACAGCCTGTGTGTGTGTGTGGGATTGTGTTGCGTAACCCACACCTGGACCCAACCTAACCCAAGGAAACCTTGTCAAAGGTCCGGTGTCTCTGCGTGCTACAGCAGCCGGTCGCCCTGCGAACCATCTGTCCTGCATCGTCATAGGGAGGTCTCCACGCAGGAGCCGTTTCTGTGGAACGACCGGTGGTTGTGGCAGTTCTCGCTGCAGTGGACTATGAGCACGGGGAAGCAGAGGGCGTCCTGGTAGTCGGGGGGGTCCTCATCGTCGGTGGTGAGGCGCTCGGACAGGCAGCGGGTGTTCTCGCTGGGGCTCTCCTGGTCGTCCAGGCTGCCGCTCCTCCAGAAACAGCTGCGCTGGGAGCCGTAGCGCCGCGACAGGGAGAAGCGACTGCCGCTGAAGGGTATGCGGGAGCTGGCGCCGGTGCAGATGCTCAGGGCGCTCCTGGAGAAGACGGAGGAGCAGCTGATGGCTCGGTGGCAGCGCTCGCAGTTCTGCCTGTAGCCGCTGAAGCCGGTGGGACACTGGGCCAGGTCCATGAGGCCGGCCTCAGAGTAGCTGGGCACCAGCTGCTGGTTGGAGCGGATGTGCCACTCAAGCTCGGTGCTGTCGATGGTGTTGACGCGGGGGATGCGGCGAGGGTAAGGCCGGTCGTCGCTCGGCGTCACGGGGTAATCGGGGCCGAAGAGCTTCTCCACGCGGTAGTGGACGTAGGCGGTGCGGTACTCCGTGAAGACCCGCAGCGGCCAAGAGAAGGTGAGGAAGGAGGTCAGCCAGAAGACGTAGTGGGACAGGTACCACGGGTGGTTGTCGGGGTCGGCCAGCACCAGCACGTACTCCTTCAGGTCGATGTTCTTCAGGTGCATACCCTCGCGTGCCTCCATGTAGTCGTCCAGACCCTCGTTGTCGGTGAAGAACCTCGCCCGCTGGGTGAGGTAGGAGTTCTCGGACTCGACGTTGGCGAAGCTAAAGCACTTGGTGAACCGCAGCTTGGTGATGGCGGCCTTCTCCAGGCTCAGCAGCTGCTTGGAGACGTCCTTCACCCCGCAGTGGCTGTAGTCGAACTCGGCCTCCGCCACGTGGGTGTTGACACGCTCGTGGTAAACCTGGGTGCTGGTGTAGGCGTCCCCGTTGCGGTAGCGTGTCACCTGCCGGGTCCGTCGCACGTAGTGGTAGCTGATGGCCTTCCACCAGATACAGGGCTTGGCCTGCTGCATTCTCTGGATGCGCTCGTAGATGCCCTCCACGTCCACCTTGTGCTGCAGCTCGTTTTTGACGTGACAGTGCCAGCACTCCACCAGGTAGACCACATAGAGCATCCCCAGCAGGGCCAGGGGGATGTAAATATAGCCGTCGGAGCAGGGACTGTCGTGGTACATCATGGACTTCCCTTTGAAGGCACTGTCAAAGGTGAGGCGGGTCACCTTGGTCACATGACACCACACCATGGCGCCCATGCAGCCGTACATGAGGATGGAGAGCAGCAGGCACTTCCAGAAGCTCTCTCGGCAGAGGGACTTGCTCAGTGACTGCTTCAGGGGCCTTTGCTGTTGATTGAAAAACATGCTTTTATATAAATAAATAAAAAATGGCAGTTGAAAATAACTTATTTGTCTTTATCTCCAATTGGTGTGGATGACAGGGATGACATGAGTGTTGCAGAAAACAATATTTAAAATGTAAATGGGGATTTTCATTTTCATGCAGAGGCAATGGTTATTTCTGAAAAGTTCTGAGCAGTGCAGTCACACATAACTATACAAAATACATAGGATTCAAAATGATGTGATACTGTACAGTATTCCTTCTAAACGTCAAAAACAGTTAATAATTAAATAAAATTAATGTTGCTTGCAGTTTCCTGTCTTTCACTCTGCTTTGCGGTGGATGATTGCTAGTGATTTGTGAAGTAATGGTAGGTATAGGCTAGGCCAACGGTTTCTTCTAAAGATGTCCAGAAAATGAAGGATGAGGTAGGAATACGCTAGCATGTAATCACGTTATTGTCAGTGTTTTGTAGGTGAAGGAAATAGTGCATTACAGAAAATATGGAGGATTAAAATTAGCATTGCAGGAGCGCAAATTTACACAGCCGCCTCTGTAATAAATAATAAATAATAAGACAATCATAATTGGCTATATGCTAATACATTGAGTGTGTTTATAATACTATGTCGATCGTCGAACATAAATACCTCTTCCCTTGTGTCCTCTTCAAAAACAGTGGTCGTACTGCTTTCACTTGCTGTCGCCGCCGACGCTGGTGGAGACATGGTGGTGCTGATCGTAACGATATTGTTAGGGTGTGGAATAAGAATAAATGTCAATACCTTTCCCTTGCGGTCCCTCGCGTAAAAGGGTTAGAGTCTAGCTGCACATTATAGCCTACAAATCGTGCATCCTTTAAAAAAAAGAACAGCGAGGTTCGTCCATGGATCATGCTTCTCCTCGGTACAACACTCAACAGATTTAGTTTTGCTTTGTCGATTTGATTCAAAACATCAAACTGGGGAAGTGTGACTATACCGGAGACGCCGCTTCCTCCACCACCACGTCCTGCTTCTCTCGCCTGCCGCAGTAACATAATCTAGGAGGCTACATGATTAGCTGGTCGCCACAGCGGACTGACCGTGCCCTGCCCCTGGCTGCCCCACCGTGCTTTCATCGTCGTGGGGATACCGTATAGTCAACCGCACCACCAGGCCTTTTAACACGGGAACCTGCCGAGAGACGCTGTCCATGGTGCTTGGTTGGATGAGCGGGATCCGTACGGTGTATCCCCTAAATACATCCTCCTCCTCCTCCTGTTCCTTATTCGCGGACGCGCCTGCACCCTGTTAAAGACAACTCACCGCCGACATTGATGGGAAACACAAAATACGTGTTGTTTGGACTGCTTACTCTTTACAAGATAAAATAAAGTGTATGCAAAATGTGTATTGAAAAAAATAGCTTTGAAATTATGTTTTGCCTGTTAAAGGTGCTACATCAATAGACCATTAATGCCATTAATATGAAATGTTAATTATTATGGAAGCCATGTTTAAGCCTTTTAAACAATGTGGTTGCTTTTTGTTGCAGTTTTCCTTGCAAGGGGTTGAATGAAAACCCCTATTGGACGGCACAGGGTATTTCTATCATGAAAGGTTTTCCGACCCAGTGATAGCGCATATTACAGTAGTCAGGGAGGAAACCACGTTGCACTGTTACAATATGGTTGTAGCCAATAGGGGCTCTTTCCCTGGCTCTGGACCAAAAAGTACCTGCTGGTCCAGCAGGAGAGGAAGAACAGGTTACCCACGACCAGTCCACAAAGCAACTGGTTG
>OOFG01056727.1:0-12074 GCA_900323295.1 Molva molva
GACACACACACACACACACACACACACACACACACACACACACACACACACACACACACACACACACACACACACACACACACACACACACACACACACACACACACACACACACACACACACACTCACACACTCACACACACACACACTCTGCTCTGCAGAGACAGCTGTATACACTCAGAATTTACATGATGACTCCAATGTGATGCTTGGGCATTTTTTAACCATATATGGGTTTTAAAACAAAAGGTCCACAACATTATTAACAAGTTAGCTGGTACCAGCCCAGTCCGTCTTTTTCTTTACATGCATCTTGTCCGTCTTTGCCCTGGCAATAACAGGGTTCCCATTCGTACCTACATTCCTTATTCTGACATAAACAGTCCCATACTTTCCCCTCTTCATCCTCCCCCAGCGTTCAACATACAAAAACCTGCCCTTTCTCAGTTGAAAAAACTCTTTGCGCAACATTTTTCTCCAGAACTCTGTCCATCTTTGTTCATTTCCACTCATGCCGGGTCACCCAGATGTGTCCATGTGAAGGGGATCAATTAATTCATTCGGCACACATATCTTCATCCTCAAGATACCATGCCTTTCTTTATGCATAGTTCATTCATATAGCTCATCCCAGCTTCCACTGCAGCAGTGAGATGAACACGTTTATTTTTTCCAACTGCATAGACTTTCTCTCCCCCCACCCCATCTTCTTCTTCTTCTTCTTGAAACACACTGAAGCGCTCTGCTTTTGTTCAGCTGCTCCTCTGCATTAGCATGCTGAGGGAGTACTCCATGCGTTCACGCAGGTCCTTTGGGCAGCCAGAGGTGAGCAGGGAGCTGAGCTTGAACGTGGTGGACACCCGGTCCTCGTTAATGTACGTCAGCAGGTACTCGTCCTGTTGGCAGCACAGGATGATCTTGGTGTGGTCGTGATAGAAGTTGACCTGTGGAGGGAGAGGCAGAGAGACGGTATGTTATTGTATTGTGAATAAAATAAATGTATTTTGCTATGCTGAATAGAGCTCTGGTATTCCTCTATTGCATGATTCATAACATTTGATTAAATGTGTCAATTTCTTTGCCTTGTGCAAAGAAATGATTTACTTTAATTTGCTGATTCGCTTTCATTGGCTGATATTGAAATATCAGCCAATGAAAGTGTGTCAACTATGTTTCTTCTTATTTCCTCAACCATTCCCAACATGCCCGGCTAACAGCGCCGTGCAGGTGGGTTTCGATGTGAATTTACCTGAAAGGTGCCGTCGTTGAAGAGCATCATGAGGGCGCGGTCGGACTTGAGCCACTGCAGCAGGTAGAGTCTGGGCATGTGTGTGTCTGTCATGCTAACCAGATCCCCGCCCTGGGAAGCAAAACAGAAACACAACAACGTGAGGCATTAACAAAAAAAAAAAAACACATGCCCACCGGAGAGGGAGGGGTCTTTCACAGAGAATAAAAGGGTACGGAATGAGGGGGATTAAAAGAAAGAAAGACGATGGAATGTGGTGTCATAGTAGTAGGAAAGGGTGAGTACTCACGTCCATCAGGTTCTCCTCCATGTAGTGGGAGAAGTACTTCAGCACGGTAACCTGGCCCACAAAGTGTTCGGGAACCTCGCATGTCGGGAAAACGGCGCGCTTGCCCAACTCAGCGTAGTAGTGGATGGTTCTGGAAGAACAGGGGAGGTTAAGTTGACTACTTAAGATATACGAGTTGAATAACCGAGTAGCACCAAATGTAGTATCAAGGGATATGGGGAAGAGCAGCCAGCATTGCTCTTGATCAAATATAGGTCTAATAATGATTATTGTAGTAACCGTAGTAACTGGCTGGATCTACATTCGAAAAAACTCTTAGTGGTGCTTGGTAGAGAGAGAGAGAGAGATAAAAACAGAAACGAAGGAAAAGAAAAAAAAAATCGAATAGCGTCTATACAATATACAATTCTAACACAATGCGTTTTTATTAACATATTCAAGGGGAAAAAAAACTACTTCTCTTTACAAATGGTTAGAATGGAGAGAGGCTTTCTAAAGAGCACTCGCTGTCATGAATGTATTGAATGAACAAAATGGTACCTACTTCCTGTCTGGCAGTAAGCTCATGTGTGTGCCGTTGTTGAAGAGAACTCCCACTGTGTTATCAGACAGCTGGTAGCCGAAGCCGTACTTGTTGGAGTAGTCCACCCACTTAGTCACCCACTGAAGGTGACTGCTCCCCGAGCCCTTTGGAATATCTCCAGCTGCAGGGGAACCACAGAGGACATCAGCATTAGCATATGCTTCAACGTTCAGGAAGGAGATGAAGGCTTCTCCCTGAGCACTTTGTTATGCGCCATAAAGAAGATTGTTAGATCGACTAGATCAACCAAGGTTTTTTCCCGATATTAGAACATAGACCATTATGTATTCACAGAGGAGGTGGTTATCCGACAGTACTTTTTTAAAAAAAATTTAATCATCCATATGATTGTGAACAGCCCAACTCCAGGCCAAGTATAGTAGGCTCACCTTTAGGCATGTTCTCTATGCATCCTCTGAAGACACTGGCCACAGTGTCAGCCACACTCCCTGCTGTGTTGTCTTCCAGGCCTGAGGAAAACAACCAAAAAAAAAAAAACAGCTAATTAAATTTTCTGCTGTTTCAATACAGAAATAAAGTGTATCTTCAACTCTCACTCAAGTTAAAGTATTCTTTATATTAACACCATTTAGTTGACTCCCATTATCTGGGTTCCCCAGTAACAGGAACCGTAAACATATCAGCGATAAAGAAATAGTAAAAGCAGCTGTATATATAAATGCCAGTAGTGAGAGGGAGAGGACGATTTGTCGACATACATTCACTGCTGCTGCTGCAGCTCCCTAGGCTGCCCCTGACGATGAGACGGATGGTATCTTGCGTCGTCGGGGATTGGGTCTCCGTTACCGCGGCAACAGGCCGATCAGCAGATGGCGGAAGTGGCCTTCCATCCTAAGGTGGGAAGAGAGAAAAGGATGTGTTGGAAAAGATGTGAACATAGAAAAAAGGAGGAAAAAACATCCGAGGATGACTCAGCCGTTACTCACATGTACACAGTGGTGGGCTTAGACGTTGAAAATTATAACTTTGTGTGATTCTATTTTTATGATTCTCTCCTGCCATAATATGAATTTAGGTCCTTTGTACATCATGATGACTGCCTTTCATATCCACCTGCTGTTTTCGTGCCTCTTTAAGACAGAGACGTCTCTATACAGGTCAAATGGTGGGGCTCTTACCTCTGGCAGCTGATTGCTCTGCTGGCTGATGGCTGTTCTCTTGAGGTCATGTTGGAGTTTGTAGATCTCCTCTTCCTCTTTAGTTTGCTTATCTATCAGGAACAACAGAAGGACGTGCGGTCAGTGCATGGTTTCTTCAACCTGCTAGATTACACTAGATTAATAAATGAGCTTGGTAACAGTATTCATGTGATGTTTATGCCTGTCAAAAATGGATTCATATGCGAGTGTGTATTTGTGAAGGTGGTTCATTGGTGCTCTTGTTTTTCTGGCTTGTAATGAAACACTCACTCAGAGTCTCATAGTATTTGACCTTGTCCCTCTTGCCCCCAAACAGCGCGGCAGCAGCCTTCTTGAAGAAGCTCTTGGCAGGACTGGAGACGTGGAAATCTGGTGCCGAATGACAGCAACTCGGCGGTAGGCGCTCTGGACTGAAGCCCTGCAGAAGGAGAAAGTGGGTTAGTGTGTTACCAGCAAGTTTGATTAACGGGGGCGTCTGTGTGCTCCAGTTTGACACCCACTCCGTGACGTGGTGCAGGGAACAACAGAAGGGTACGTGAGGCGTGGAGAGTTGCGGACTGTCTCACCTGGATGAAGAAGTCGTGCCTCAGAATGTGGTCCAGGTGGGGTCTGTCCTCGGGGGACTTGGTCAGCAGGCTGGAGATGAGCTGCTTGGCCTGGGAGGACAGGGAGGAGGGCAGGGAGTAGCGTGCCTCTCTGATGCACCTGTACGTCTCCTTCAGGTTGGTGGTCTCAAAGGGTGGCCTGCCCAGTAGCATGGTGTACCTGGGGTGGAGGGGGAGGGGGTTCAATATTGGGTTAGGACTAAGTTCCGCCATTACAATAGGCCAACTGGTTATCTACTGAAATCAATCTTTGGGAAACCTAATCATCCATTTAGAAAGGAATTTGTTGTGTATTCTACCCACTAATAATATGGGTAGAATACACAAGAAATTCCATTTTAAATGGTTTGTATAAAACACTGTGTTCTTGTAAATATTATAATTCATATTTTGCAGGGCGTATTTACTTGCCATCTACTATTTTATATCATTGTTTTAGTGAGCTGTACTTACATCACACAGCCCAGGGCCCAGATATCCGACTCACAGCCGTGGCCCTGCTTGTTCAACACCTCGGGGGACAGGTAGTTGGGGGTCCCACAGATTGTTTTCCTCCGGTTCCCAGCCGGCTCCAACTTGGCAGCCAGACCAAAGTCTCCCACTTTCAGCTCCATGGACTCGCTCACAAAGAAGTTACCTAGGGAAATAAGGGAGGAGTCGGGGTGGGTATTAGATGGTGAGTCTGAATTGGTCTACCTGGAAACGTTTCCCTTCTGATGTAGGCTAAACATTGTCCATTAAAAAGTATAGTACGGTGTATTTAAGTAAAAGTAGTAGTAGAGAACTTCTTACCTAATTTGAGATCTCTATGGAGGATCTCCTGTTCATGCAGATACTTGAGTCCAGAGACAATCTGCCTCAAGTAGTAACGGACCTCTGGCTCAGTGAGCACCTTACGAGCCTTCAGGATATGGGCGAGGGACTGCGAAGGAAAACAAATCACAACGAAATAGGATTAGAGATGAAGAATAGCACACATTTCGATCTATTATGTGATAAGGGTACATCAATTTGGGTGGTGCAATGCAGGTATTGAATAGATCAGTTGAATATAGAAGGGTAAAAGCCAACAGTCTCCAGTTTTAAACAGAACTCACTTTTCTACTGCAGTATTCCAACAGAATGTATATGTTCTCCTTGTCTTCGAAATGGTGATAAAAGTGCACTATGTGTTTATGATGGAGCACCTTGTGCAACTCGATCTCTCTGTCGATCTGGTAAAAAGAAAACGTCATTATTATAAGTTCTAACCAAAATTGCAATTGTAATAGTGCTTATTGACAAACAGTCTCAATGCCAACAGCACAGCAGCGCGCTTACCTTTTCCCGTTGGTGAGGTTTGGAGACGCGCGTGTGGGGAATAATTTTGGCTGCGTAAACTTTGCTCGTGGAGAGGTCAGTCATCTCGTAACATTTTGCAAAACCTCCCTAGAAAGAGAACAAGGATGATGAATGTTAAATCTTTATACAACGTCGCTTATAGTGTTACTTAAAAAAGAAACAATTATGCGAACTGCCAAAACTACCTTTCCCAAAACTTTGCCACGGCAGTAGCACTTCCCAGTGGCAGGATCCGTGATTATTCTTGCCATCTCTGAAGGCACATTGCGTTCATCTGATCTCTTCCTGCGAGGCTCGCAGGACCTCGTCGTAGACTCGCACATATTGTTTGTGGCTGGAGTCCCGATATTCCTCAGTAATTCCATAGAGGGATAACCAGCTCGAGTGTGGTGTACAGAATGTTTTCTGAGGACACTGTCGGTGCCTTTATAGTCGACACAAACTAGTCGCCCTCCCTCTTACTGACGTCACCACGTGACGTGAGTCTTAAGAGCTGCCAGACGTCCATTGACTAGCATGATTCCCACATGCCCAGAGATGTGGTTTTCTCGATGCGATTGTGTTGACTGATATTAAAATGCTATTCATTAGGCCTATGTAATTCATTTGATTATGTGTAGCTTAAACACGATACCACAAAGCATTTTTTTTTCAATAAATACTCCTAGAATACTCCTTTATAATATATAACGATGTAGCCATCATCCCTATGAAAACGAAGCCTTATATTGGTAGATATATTTAGAGAGATGTGTACGATTTTATGCATGCATACATGATTTCATTGTACATAACCTACGTTCCAAAAACGCAGAGGCTTAGAGAATGATGTTCTGTTCAGGTTCAAGCCTTGATTTAGTTGTTCCCAGATCACTTTGGAACACCAGCGCCAGCATGTGGATTAACAAGGTGATGCACCACACCAAGATGATAGCTTTAGATGAGACACTTTAGTGTGAAGGCTAAATGGTATCTCTTGTGAGTGAGTGCTGGTAGACAGGTTTCATGGTAAGAGCACCATTATTCAGCTATTTCGTTAACAGAATAACCATAAGGAAAATGTTTCACAACACAAGAAAATTTGTTGTTCTTTTTTCACTCATCCATTATGCAACAACATAGGGTGTCAACGTGAAAGGCAACTAAGTTATGAACACATCTAATCAAATATTGGAGTTCGCACAAAAATAATGGGAAACAGCATTTCATCATCAAACTCAATTGTGTCTCACAAATGCAAGAAGGTCGAGAGAAAATGGAACACTGGCTTGTGCAAGTTCTAGCACAGCACACATCTGCTTTTCCAAAGACAACACGATAATGAACAATAGAGGCTCTTTGATTTGACATCATCATCGGTTCCACTAACATCATATCACGTTAATAAACTGTATTAAATGATGGATGGAAACTATATGATATAATAATAATATTGTGGGTAGTGTGGATATTCTCCCTTGGTAAGTGGTTGGCAGGAGAGCCATAGAGTTGCTCATTGGCTGGTTAGGTGACAGCCAATGTAATATTCATGCTTGCTCAATGTGGTGCACAATGAGAATTCAACAAAAAAAACTCTAATGTACCAAGCATCACGACCAAGATGTTTGGGAAATAGGGTTCTAAGAATACAGTGAGCTGAATATCGTTTTTTTACTATATTTCTGATATAGAAATAGATAGAAATGCATGCCTTATGTTAAATGGGCCACTTACTGTTTTATTATTGCCCGGTTTCTGATCATCTGCTCCTGATAATGATGCTTGCGACAGTTATACCTTGTCCAGCTCACCTTCTCAACACCCAAGGTTATACCCCATGCTATCCCAAGTCCAATAGTGGAGTGATACTCTGCTTTAAGTCCTCCTGGGTGTACTAATGCATGATTTTTGTACAATGAATGATCTCTTAATATTGGTTAATATATCTTATCATTATAGGCACTTATTTGATACCAAATATTGCTGTTGATTTATGCAAATTGATCATTCTACCTCATTTGTCACTAGAACTATATGTTCTAACCTATAGCATATTTCATTCGATTTCAAACAACTGGACAAAATGGTTTAAATACATTATACAAACACATCATCAGTAGGGTGATGTCTCACAACGGTCTTACCTATTGAGCTATACATTGCTGAGGGTAAGAAATAAATAAACAATGGCACATTTGAAATACACCTCGGAGCCTTTTGACATGAACGTTTGGCATGGCGATAAGATGCCCACTACATGATTATCCATAGATCATATTTACGAAGGCCTACATTGATCATAGACAATTATGGTAAATATTATACTCTTTTTCATTTAAGTGTCTTTTTGCATGCCTGGCATATCTTCTTCTGACCAGTCCACATCATATACGCCGAGCTGCAATGGGAATGACATGATGCCCACTGTTACACCCGACGTCAAATGGAAGCAAGCCCGAGTGGAATTCTCAATGTCGATAAAGTTGTCACCTCAAATGATCTCCTGTTGCGGACCAGGGCTGTTACGCAATGGCGTCGGGCTCGGTCCAGTGGGTGCTCTTAAGTGCAGGATATGATTCATAGAGTCAATGCGGTTGAAATCCCAACAGAAAACAACACGCGGCCCCACACACACATACACATACACATACACCACAACACACGCAGGGCCTATAAACCATATACATGGGAGCAATTTAACAACTAAAGAAGGGCTTCACCAACCCTGTGGAATGATTTGTCTTCTATTAGTTAAAATGTAGTTACACCAGCAGGCAATAACCCGCAGTGGTTTGCTTAAATGGCCTCGAAACAATTATGGCTACTTTTCCATTGCTACTTTTCTATTTGCTCAGCCGCTTGCGTTTGTTCTCCGGAGAAGTGAATGGGCGGGGAGCGTGCAGAAACACTGCGCGTGACGCAAAAGGAACCAGGCCATTATTGGTTTCACGAATTAATTATTTTTCCATGGTCGTATCGGGGCGAATGTTTTTTGTATAGCTTACTTGCACGTACTTCCATTTAAACTATCCACATTTGGACATATAGTATATACACTGGACTAATATATAGATGGACTTGTATGGGAAGGTAAGATGCTTTAGATTTTAGTTTGTGTTCTCCTGAGCGAAAAAGGCTATAAACAGTACACACCAAACAAGGATGCGAATAATCAAAAACGGTTAAGGGAAAGGAGCAATTAGGAGTAACAGGGCTAATGTAGGCTATAAATTATGTACAAACTAGCCAACGTATTATAGGCTTCTTTTTAGTACAACAAAAAACGGTCAATTATTGTAATTCCTCTTAGGGTAAAACAGATAGACAGCAAATCAAGGATGTAAATTATGAACTATTCGATGATTTTGTAATGCTCTAAACATATATTTTACAGCTGTTGACACAGCAATGCATGCTGGAAAGTGTAGTCGTGTTTGTATTTTGGTTATGTTTTTCTGTTTATCCACCGAATCTTGAAAAACTACATCCCCCATCTTGTTTTCAGTGACGTTTGAATGAAGCTTGCGACGCTGTTCATGCAAGGCGGTTGCTAGATCCAAGGGTCCGAAAGTACAGTGGGCGGTACCTCTCGCTGTTGCCAACCAATCACTGATTGGTTGGTAAAGGCAAAATTACCGCCCACTGCACGTTGGAATCAGTGATTGGCTGGCAACAGAGAGGGGTACCGCCCACTGTACGTCCAGACCCTTTGATCTATCGACCTCCTTCGCGCATCATTCGCGCTCGCGCGTACCCTCGTCAGCGGCGCGTGCCAGACCCGAACCAAAGGGGACAGCTCCCAGGTGCTGAAATTGTCGGTGCCCAAACCAACGCCTGCATTACGTATAAATATTGTCGTATTCTGCAAAAAAATAAACGCCTACAGACAGATACAGATCACGCCAAGGCCTTCGAAGCAGGTTAGTTGAAATATGCTATTGAGATCACTCATGTGAAATCATTTTGTCAATTGAAATAATGACCTTACGTCCGAAATGTATTTGCTTGTCTCCACCGTTGCCCGCTGTTCCCTGGCCGAACAGGCCGCTTTCCTCCTTCTGTATGATCGTATTTCTAAGCCACGAAGAAACGGACATTGTAGACGTGTATAGACATCCGTGTTCCAACTCATTTTCAGGCCATGTTTAACACACGGATGCAACGTTGGATAGTGCAGGATGTACAGTATGGTGATCCGGCTTCTTTTGTAGGCTGTGGCTTGAGCCTGCTTCATGCATCACACTTCAGACTTGACATAGGCTCAGTAGCCCACAGATGCATTCTGTAAACATTCTCCTCTGAGCAAGTAGGACGGTAATATATGGCGTTTCACGCTGTCTCAAACCATTCACAATGTGGTGAAAAGCGTTTGCAAAATAAATGATTAATATATATATATTTATTTATATATTTAATCTTGTAATTAAATAATATAACAATAAAGCATTGAAAACGTCCACAAAAAATTAAGTAACAAATAAGTAGCATCTAAATAATAAAGCGTCTAAATATATGTTCCAATTAAGCTTTTTTAAATAGCAGTAGCAGTTCATTCAAAATGGTCCTTTTCTCCTGCACTTTTCCCCCAGTCTAAATATGACTTATTATTCATTCCATTGTGTTATAATGTAATATAATCAAAGCCTTGTTGTGTTTGCAGATGGCTGCCACTCAGGATGCAAAAGGAAAGGGAGAGGGAGGGGACCAGAACTTTGACTATATGTTCAAATTGCTGATTATTGGCAACAGCAGCGTAGGGAAGACGTCTTTCCTTTTCCGCTACGCAGACGACGCCTTCACCTCCGCCTTCGTCAGCACTGTGGGAATCGACTTCAAAGTTAAAACTGTCTACAAGAACGACAAACGGATCAAACTACAGATCTGGGTATGTGGACGGCCGTTGTCGTGGTTTACATTACAGTACAAATGCTTTGTTTCAGAGCAAAACAATATGATGCCGATGACATGAAACCGCCTTTTTATAGTTAAATAGTTCACCGCTGTGCCTGGTTCAGATCACATGCTATTATACATAATGAGTTGAGTAACACACTCACTCCAACTTGCTATGCATACATTATCTATGGCACCTAAACCTTAAAATAGAATAATTGCATTTACAAACTACTCGGCTGAATGCCTCAACTATAAAAACACACTATAAGACGATTCTACACCATTTTGTGTGTATTTCCTTTGCTCTTACCATAACCCAGACTACTGACAACAGCTGTACATCACAATTTGGAATAATCAGTCCCAAAATAGAACCATAATAGAATAGTATAATATATAGAATAAAAATGTTCATGGAAGTTAACACCTTTTTCTCTCAAAAGAGTACAACGTACTTGTTAATACAATTAGTGCTCACTATACATGTCCTACAGGACAGAAATGAAGGTGAGAAATACCCTGATGAGCTGGGACCAGTTTCAATCTGAATTGGCTCATAGAGAGGCAGATGCAAATTCAAAACAGATATTCTCACAGCGCATTTCACTCACTAATAGCTGACGGATGGCTATGCCATTTCTAACAAATTACACTCAAATAGTCACTCTTAAATCTAAACTAAAGCACCTATAAGATGAAGAGGACAAATTAATTTGAACCATCTCATGACTAGTAGTATGTTATAAGGAATAGTAGTATTCCTTATAACAATACCAAATGCTACAGTATTTCCCTTGATAATAATTGTGTTTGTTTATCCTGAGAAGGATATTGATATAATTACAAGACATGGCATATCTCCAAAATATATTTTCTATGTTAAATTCAACACTTAAAAACAGTCCCTGTTGTCATGTAAATGTCAATCTACTGTAAAAAAAAATAAAAAAACGTAGACAGATGGAATCCTCTCCATCGCTGACGGGAGGCTAGGAAGTGTTAGCTCGGCAAACAGCAGGGAGGAACACAGACGCAACACTTCCCCCGAACGCGACTGTGCCTATTGGAAACTGAGAAAAACGTATTTTTTAATTAGTGACTAGTGAAATGAAATGTCTCCCGACACCTCAGTGGCAGTGTGGGAGTGGTTGTTTAACTATTGCCATGTTGATTCTGCGTGTATATCCACCTTATTACCTCCCCTCCATCTGCTGCTATCCCTTCATGAATACCGGGCGTCCAGGGGCCTTCCGCCTGGCTGGCGTTCAGCTCCTCTCTGGCTGCTGTTGGTGTTTAGAACCGTCAATCATATGATGTCCACTAAAACGAAACCAGGCAAACAAGATGAGTTTATATACACAGTATAAGTCGTAGCACAGAGAGAGGGGGAATGAGAGATAGAGATAGAGAAAGAGAGAGAGAGACAGAGACAGAGAGAGAGAGACAGAGAGAGAGAGAGAGAGACAGAGAGAGCCTTAAATGGCCACTTAAGGCGATGGGTATTGGGTAATTTCATTCATTGTAAGTGTCACAGCGATATATCATATAGAAGTTTGTGCTATGTCAACCATCAACCTCAACTCATTCGATTTAAAGGCAGTCAGCCTCTTGGAAAGACTTCCGGCTAAAGAAGAAGCAGTTACTGAAACTGGAATTTGCAGTTTTCTTGTGTGTCTTGCTCAGTCTTTTTAACTAAGAGCAAGCAAATCTGCTCACGGAATGAGACCGGAAATAAAAAGGTCATAGTCAAGACCTTTGGCCTGAATCGATGGGCTAATGAAATATATGGAATTGTTTAAAATTCAGACAAGAGGAAAGGCCAAGGTGAATGCATTGTATTATTATTGAAAACAACAAACAAAGTCTGCTAAATAATCCAGAACAGGATTAGTACTCAATGATGATATGTGAAGGAAAGCCTTAATCGGACATATCTCCTGTTTTTATTCCTAACTCCTGTTTTTATTTCACA
>OOFG01056732.1:0-11844 GCA_900323295.1 Molva molva
ACACACACACACACACACACACACACAGCATTATGACAGATTGCCAACATTGTGTTACTTACTCTACATTTGAGTGGATTGCACAAGACAACACAATGCATTCATTTCGCACTGTGTCATGGAGGATTTCAGAGACCAGATGCCTTGTTATTCCAATTTTATATTTAACCATCTACATAGCATGACATTTCATGGAAACAATAGCATCCAGGCACGGGCTGACTTGTGTCTATCTATGGGCGTTGCCGCCATCTTCTGGCCATTTCATGTATTTTTCTCATGACGTAATTCAATATTTGTATTAGTTTAATTTACTTTTTGTCAAGCGTGTTGCTTAATAGCTTACTGTTTATGTGGGAAACCAGGCTTAAATAAAGGAGTTGTGTTAGTGGACTCTGAATGAGCTCAAATCTTAATTAATTGAATTAATTATCAAGCAATGATCAGATCAAAGTCTTTGGATAAGAATGTATCTCGCTATTTTGTACATTTGTATTAATATTTATCATTTGCTCAAAGCTTTTTTCTAAATGTCTAATGCCAAGTAAGGTCAAGTATTGTCAAACAGTTATAGAATGTGCTGGGAGGTTGCAAAACAGAAATAGAAAACTAAGATATAGATGAATGGATGGAGGAATGGATTGATTTGTAACCCTTGTTTTTATTTTACCTTTACGACATTACATTCTGTTACATTATAAGGTAAATGAAGCAGGGAGGGCAGGCTCACTCTCCTGCAAAACAGGATTGCATGGCTAATACAGGCCATCTCTAGACCAGTCCAGACACACCAGACAAGTGTGCGTGTGCGTGTGTGTGATATGTATATTTCCCTGGTATACCGTATATAGAATAGATGTTTGCCATCATGACACCTTTCTGAAAAGTTTCTTTTATGACACCCTAACGTTTTGTCCCCTAATGGTAGAATTGGTCAAATGAAAAAATTTCATCAATTTGCAGCACTACGAACATATATATATTATTTATTTTAATGGGCCAAGATGCAATCTGAAAAGATGAGTTTTCACCCTGCGGCCGAAGATGGGTAGGGTTTCAGCTGTCCCGATGTCAGTTGGGAGCTCATTCCACAATTGTGGAGCCAGGACAGAAAAAAAAAACGAGATTATGTTGAGCAGATGCTGGGGTCCCCACATAGTGAGGGAGAACCATTTTTAGACCCAGATGTGGGTCTTAAAATGATGACCCACAGTGGGCGAGCGTCCAGTAGCCGGTCAGCACTAGGGATGTGGTTAGGGTTATGTTCCCCCATCTTAGTCAACACTGGCCCTCAGTATGACTGCCATCTCCACCTGAACTTCTTCATGGCAAAGGGCATGAACTGCCTCCTGTACAATTACAGCATGGTCGCATCAAGTTGATTGAAGACGCTTCTCTGTGTGGACGGCATGTGAGGGACTGGGGTAGGAAGAGGAACAATTGTATTATCTTATACACCACTTTTAAATAATCCTTAGTTGGCCACCCAATTACTAACGCTGCATGACACACATATTGGTAAAATATTTCCCCTTACGACCCATATATGTCATTGATAAAAGGAAATTGAACCATACTCTGATAGGGGATGTACCGTGCCTACAAAGTTGTAGCAACATCATGGTATAAACTCCATAAGTAATATGAAAGACAATGTTAATCAGCGAAAGATGAGACAAAGGACTTTAGTTCAAGCATCTCAACAAACAGAAGGAAAGATGTCAAACAGGTTTAAATGTTTATTTAACACCATCGCTTCACCACCACTCCCTGGAAGTGGCTGATCCCCTGCATGAGGGCACAGTGGTTGTAAGCACTGTTGCCTCACAGCCAGTAGGTCCTGGGTTCAAACCCAATTGGGACCTTTCTGTGAGGGGAGTTTGTATTTTCACCTGGGTTACCTCCGGGTGCTCTGGTTTCACCACACAACAAAAGACATAGGTGTGGGTGACCACCATTTAGAGGCAGGACTTTTAAGATGTGTGTGTTTTAGCTCTTGTCATAACCCTGTTTTTGTAGAAACATGTGACATGTACAGTGAACTAACTAACTTTTGATATCCAACATTAAATGATCACATCATTCAACACTTCACTATCCCCTAACCCCTGACCTCCAACCCTGCGATCTGGGCCCAGTTGTTCAAAAAATTGAATGTGGATCAGAATGATTCGGATTTGGAAATCCCATTTTTTGCTATCCAGGATCAGGTAATCCATCTTAATTTTGTGCCAGTTTTTTCTGAAGTACTGAAATACTTTGCATTTTTGCATTGCATTTAAGACACATTCCACTGTCCTTGACTTCATTCCATACTGTGCACAACAGGTTGAAGCTAAATACTTACTCCTACAGCCACAATTATACAGGGAACACATGATGCCAATGTTTCAAGAAAGCATGAGCCAGAAGAATACATGCTAGTGGAACCAAGTGAGAGTCCAGAAAACACATTAATACTTCAGCTCAGATTCATTACACTTGATTTCAGTTTATAGAATTGGGATTAACAGTTTAATGATATCCACATGATACTGAAAGAGTTTAAGATAAGGAGGAATGTTATTAAATCCCTTTAAAATGTACTGCTTTGTATAGATTTATAGAGAATGTATAGATTGTAACATCTTACAACATTAATGCAGTAATAAGCATTAGCTAACAGTTAACTACAGATCTAGTAATAACCCTAACCCCTATGCTACTGATATGTAATAATGCTTATCATTAACTAATGTGAATGGTTAATGGTTAATTATGTACCCGTATTGTAAAGTTGTTACTGTATCGATTTTCCAGAAAATACATTAATTTAGCATTGACATGATAAAAAGCATGCTTAATTTCGCTTTGACATTTGTTTACGTTTAAATAGATAAGAATATTATGCACGTGGGTTCCTATAACTGTATGTAAATTAATTAATAATGATACACTTTTGGTAATACTTACTCTCTCATACTCTCTCCAATTCATCCTCGCCAAAGATCTTCAGTTTGGCTTCATGTAATAGAGATATAGATATAAGTTAGATGGTTGATGATGATGATCATCAACCCTATCATCATCATAAAGATCATGATGACGTTATGTATTACATTACCAGACCAAAATATTTAATGCTGTATATGAATTCATATAAAATATAATGCAACCAGTAACTAGTCGAACGCCATTATTTTTATCTTAACTTGAAGAAAACCTTTCTGAAAAAACAGACTATGATCATTTGAATTCCAATGATGTAGACTTTACTGTCAGGCAAGCGTCGCAGTACTGAAAGGGGCCTTGTAGCCATCCCCGTTAGCTTAGCCGCAGCTAGTCAGCAAGTGAGCGGCACGAGCACCGTGCATCTTAATACCGTTCGAATCACGAGAAACAAATAGAATTTTGTCAAATAAATTGGCAAAAAACGAATCTCTTTGAGGACAAAGAGTATAAAGGTAAGGGAATACTGTAAACGACACCCGATTCATATTTTAAGTCGCTTTAGGTAGTCATTTTCTCTGTAGAATGACTGAACTTGGCAAACCGAGAAGCAGAAATCGCATACATCAATCCGTCGTAGGAAAACGACTCGTAATAAGTAAGCGACGTTTAAAAAAAAAATGAATGAACTAATTTTCGTAATTTTCGTGAATACCAAATTCATAACGTTATAATGGTGGACCACTTTGTATACTGGCTAACGCCATAGCTTTCAAGCTAACAATGCAACATGGACACAACAAGGGGCTTTTTTCTTAACATTTCCACAGAATAAACAATACACTTGGTAGCATCCACCTTCGGATCATATCTTCCGCACATCCTACATAGCATTGGACAAACGCGATTTTTTTTGCCAACAATCTTAATCTGTTTGAGGTTAAGCTGCACTTTGAATATTAAGGCCGGGATTTTGACTTGTCCTTTTCTAATCTGTTACTTCGAAATCAGAGTAGCGGCTCTGCTCTACACGGAGGCATTCTTTCATTTAACAATATAACGTTATATATCTGGGGTCTTCAATAACATTTAAGTTAGATATATTGTACACAGTGGGTTAAACGGAACTGAATCGGTGTACATAAAACGATAGCATCGCTGTATGAGGTCTAGGCCAGCTGTTGTGTGACATTCTTATGAATCCTTTTGCCAAGTCCATATCTATAAGAATGCAATCATGTTCATGATACAAATCTTAAACATTTTATCGGATCCAACCAGATTTAGCTCACGTCTTCATATAATCTAATGATAAGCTAAAGGCTGGTCTGTGATTGGGTCCCCTCGGACAATGAAGTACCGTAGTTGGTCAGTTGTCCGATTACGGTAACGTTAGCTACTGCCATTGTAGCATTTGGAAAACGAAATACTTTTGCCCCTTGTGCGTTTCTTCATTACGTATCTCCTGATTGTCATGCACGAACAATTAAAACAATTTAGCGCAGAATCTTTTTGCAGTCTTGAGTTTATGTAGCTAAACAATTATGCAGTGTCTACTCCAGCAACTCGGGTCCTCTTTATTTATTCTCTGTTCATCTTTCCATGCATACAGCTTTGTGTTCAGTTAAGAAAAACAGCATCATGCATAAAGCCTCATTGTGGGACTTTTTATTATGCATATTTATTTTATTTATATATTTTTGAAAACGCCCTTTTTATTTTGCCCTCATTGGTGAGATTTTGTTAAAGATGTCAATAAATTCACATTTTCCAATCTTTAATTTATTATTTACTCTTATGTCACTCACACAAATTACACTTAAATGATGTTTGCGATTATTAGGTCAAGTTGCAGTTTAAGATTCCCAACAATGAACACAGTTGTATGTCTAGGTAATGGAAAATACTTTTGAGTTGCAGAAGCAGCACATCCTCCATGGTATTTTATTATGTAACCAGTGATTATTCTTTATTGTAGATGCCTTCAGCAACAGTCGGCAATGGTGCGACCCAGTCTGCCAGTCCAGAACTCGGACTTGGAAGTCATTCTGAGGTTATGAAGCAGGTTATAAATGTGATTGAGAAGAAGGTTCGCAATATGGAAAAGAAAAAGGTAACTGTATATACTGTCATGAGTGTTTTTAATCATCTTTATTGGTATTTATAGAATATATTTCACACTATATTTCACAATCTTTATTTGTTTTGTCTCATCCTTATGAGACACTGTGCCAATATAGAACAGACCTCAACATCTATTTAAATGTATTTTCTGTTGACAAAAGAGCATATCGTTTTGTTGATATGATCTTTTTAATTTGTTTGCAATTGAGTTACCAGACTGATCTTTAGTGTTGATGTGAATATGAGCTATTTTACATATCAAATGGAAAATATGAATTAATGCTATCGATAGGATTTTCTTAATCATGAACTATTGAAAATCTCCCTGTTTAGGGTAAACTGGATGACTATCAGGCCAGGAAGAACAACGGGGAGCGGCTGAATCAGGATCAGCTGGTACGTATAACGCCTTGGTAGTTACTTCATAGTACTCTGATGCATGGTTAGTGTATCATTCTAGTTTTTATTATCCTTCTTAAACAACTTAGGATTGCTGTTATTTAATCAACATACATGTTATGTTGGTTTAGAATGATGAAAGAATAAAGCTAGAGTTTTGTAGTTATTTATAGAATCTAATACTTAACCTGAAAACGGTACAATCTCCTCACAAGATTCCTTGATACTTATTATTGTACTTGCCATAAGACTATATTTTATATATTTGTTCTATTTCCTACCTAAAGGATGCTTTGACAAAGTTTGGGGAAATCGCCAACAACCTTGAGTTTGCCCGGGAACTGCAAAAGGGCTTTTTGACTTTGGGCCAAGAGGTACACGTCCAGTTACACATAATCACTGTTTATTGGAAGTTAAATAAGTAGTGTTATGTCTTTAACAGAGGATGGATGGATGTTAAAGATGACTGATGGTAGCCAGCACATGCTGATGTCAACACAACCACAGCTGGTCATATCTTCCGAGCCGAGGGAGTGCAAATGTGTCAACGCATTGTTTCATAGCCATGATTAGCCTTAACCACACCATGTTGAACTACGGTTGTAATCATTTTCAAGGACAAGGCCTAACTTTGGGCTGGTATTGCGTGCAGGTGAGCAAGGTGGTTAAGAAGTCTGTGAGGAGAGAGCAGCTACAGCGGGAGGAGATGGAGCAGCGGAGGTTGAAGATGGTCCTGGAGCTGCAGTTCCTGTTGGACCGGTTGGGAGAGGACGAGGTCAGGCAGGACCTGAAGCGACCCGAAGGCGACGGCACCTCTGTGCTCACTGATGCCGACCTTAGAACCCTGGACCAGTTCTACAAGCTGGTGGGACCAGACAGGAACTACGATGTCAGGTGCTGCTTGCTCGCTGTGTTGTGTGACGATGGTAATCTAGAAGTGATAGAGTACGGGATAGATGTCGGCGGGGGGAGGAATAAAATGATTTATAGATAAATTGGCACCCAATGATGCACAGATCACACCCCATTAACTTTTTATGACGTTTTATTAGGCGCGACCAACCTTTGGTAGTTTGTAGCACTTCAATCTGCAAAGTTGTAAACGCAATAAGAGAAGCAGCCACACAAATTGCCACGTGAACAATGAGGGCCGAAAACCGAGTACAGTGAGTACTCGGAAGTACCGAGTACTCAGTTTGTCTATATACAACAAGAGCATTTATTTTCTTTAACCTGCTTAAAAAGCCAAGATTATCAGAGCAGGTCCACATTGTGCGTTGCTTTGGTCAGATTTGGTGCTAGTGCTTCTCACAGCCCTGTGAACAGGACGCTCTCCTCTTCTCGCCTTCCAGGTTGACTGACCAGTACGAGGAGGCCTCACTACACCTGTGGGATCTGCTAGAGGGTCGGGACAAACCAGTAGCAGGAACCACATGTAAGTGTGTCCGTTGTCTGCAATGCTGAAGGTTTGACGTGAACGCCGGAATCCACCCTATTATATATGCGTAAAAACATCTTGCGAAACAAAAGATTCGAGGTCCCTACCGTGCAACGGCCAGTGCTTCGATTTGAGCGATTGAGATTAGCAAGCAAAAGAAGGCGTATATCAAATGTCCAACTGAGTTCAATGCAGTTAGATAAGCTGCCAAACCAAATCTATGAAATATAATTTTGTGTGTTTAGTCCGTCTGAAACAAACTAAATGAACAAACTCAATTTTACTGACTTTAAATAATATACAACTAAATAGTTGTGTGTGTGTTCTTGTACCTGACACACATGCCTACAGTCAACTGCGTGATGAATTTATATTTGTTCATTTTATTGTTGGCATTATTATTATAGCCTTAAATAACAGACAAATAAGGTAGCCTAACTAACAATTAAGACATATTATTTTTGTTAACCCCTCAATACGAACCTTGTACCACACAAGTCTTATTTAATTTAAAATAATTCCAATGAGTTAAGTTCCTTCTGAAGTTAACTATTACATTGTGTTATATATTCAATCACTCCCTAGCTAGATTTGTTTTACTTTTCATAATGTCACATTTATTTCCCAGCTCTTTTTATTTCCATCTGTTATATTCAAAGAGTAGTGTGTGGTTATCTCAGACCAAAGCAATAGCACCAGAACAGCACTGACCACTTGCGTGGTAAGTGGCGAGTAATGCACCTGGCCCTACCCACTAGGTGATAAACTCGCCGATAATCAGCCTGCCGACTCAGTCGGGGAGAGGGGGGGCGATGGGAGCTCTGATCGTCGGGTAGTCTGGGGGGTCTCAAGATCATCCGATCACAAAAGTCACATTAAACCACAATTGTGGTTGACATGCTAGTTTTCCTAACCTGTAATCTGTAACCTCTAACAGTGAGTTGATGGGGAAAGTGTGTTATGAATCTTTTTGGATGCGTTTTCACGTAACTTTTGTGTTTTAACATACGTTTAAGAATGGTGCTGTTGCTTTTGTCTGAATCTGAAATAATCATGCCCCCCTCATTTGAATACAACAGATGGAAATAAAAAGATCTGGGTAATCAATGTGGCATTAGGAAATAAAGTTCCCCTGAAATAAATAAATGAGGAATTATGAAACTAAAGTCCCCTGAAATAAATAAAAGTAGTGTAATTTGTAATTATTTAATTCAGGATTTATTTCATAGCCATATTTATTTATTTCAGAGGCGTATTTATTTATTTGTGTTTATTTATTTATCTATCTTAAATTAAATCTCCATAGGTTTAAAGGAAGAATTTGACCTGTGAACATCAGTCATGGACTGAAGCTGGCCTGATTGCCACTTCAGTTTTGTGTTTAAGATAAGGGTCCCACTTGTTTCTGAATGTAGGTATTTCTGAGAATAACCTTCTACAAATACAAATGAAGTATACATATGCAAGTGCACGCTTTCCAATTTGTTTCAATCAAGCACAGTGCTCATAGAGGCGAGGGCACACAATTAACGAAGGACATCTCAAGCTGTTGCCTGTTGACGTGACTGTTCCGTAATGGAAGGGCTTGTGATCTTGTCTCTACTCTCAGTGGTCTCTGATAGATGTGCATTGTCTGTGTTCCAGACAAGGTGCTGAAGGAGACTCTGGACAAGGTGCTGCTAAGTGGCTACTTTGACAGAGTGCACACGCATCAAAACGGAGCGGTGTGTGAGGAGGTGGAAGAGGGAGAGGAGGAGAGCCAGACAGTGGAGGAGGAGCCCAAGGCAGAGGAGCAGCCATCTGAACCTGGTAACCACCACAAGACCACTACTGAATATGTTGTGGCCTGGCCTTTCTGAGATCTATTCCTTCTTCTGATCCTTGCATGTTGTTTAAGAAACGTTTTAGGTCCTATCTGTTATAACGTGCTGCCTTGCAATGCTCAATTCTTTGGAAGCTAAGCAGGGCTGACTCTGGATGGGAAACCAGATGGTGCTGGTAGAGGTGTTGGAGGGGCAGTAGGGGGTGCTTATCTCTCTGGCCTCTGAAATATCCCCAACGTCCCAGGACAGAGACGGGCACTCTCAGTGGCCCAACTTGCCTCCACACTTCAGCTATGCCTCAACTTTACAAAACATGCATTGCCATACAATTTGTCTTTTTTCACCAGAAGGAACGGCTACTGAAGAGTACACTGAGCCTTTGGAAGTGGAGACCACAGAGGTGAGCACAGTATTAAATTAAGTAATTCATAACTTGATATTCACCGGTCTTGAGGAAACGCTTTCTATTGAAATATATTTTTGTTGTTGGACAATCTTTTTGTGTTATCATTTTTCAGCGTGTGGTCTTCTGTTGTAGTTTGTAAACAGACAGTTCATTCCAGAAACGGCTTACAGCACTACAGAAAAGGACCAAGTGGATGGCTGGACAGTGGAGGCCCAGGTATTGCCCGACGGCCCTTTTTGACCCCATATCGACCCACATCTCTCTCAGATGGCTTGTTCAGTCTTTAACGGCCCCGTCTCGTTGACTGTATGTCTGTTGTGCTGTGCCAGATGGTGAATTCCCTACAGCATCAGCCCCTTGCCCAGCTCACGCCAGAGCCCCCCGCTAGCGTGGACCATGACACTGCATGCCCCCCGGCAGACCCTGTGATCAGGAAGCAGGTGGTGCAAGACCTCATGGCACAGATGCAAGGCACCTTTAACTTCATGCAGGTCAGAATTGCAGGCAGACAATGTGCAACGTGTACCTCCCATTAAGTAGATTAAAGGGCCTTGCTGTGACACTTTCGTGCCGATTCAGGAAGGTGCAGAAACCTTTTGGACACTAGCTTTAAGGGAACCGCTGGCGGCACATACTTGTGTAGCAACTATGACAATGGCTTTAACTCTTGGCCACGCCTGACAATCATATAGCCAAACTCAAGGCCGTATTCCAGTCTTCTGAACAAAAAAGGAAAAGTGTAGTAATGTGAGATAATTATTATAAATGATCAAAAACATATGGTTGGGGCTGTCTGTGTCAAGTCTGCGACCTTGCTTCGACTTTTGAACATCTTATCTGAAAGACTAAAACGATCTCTCTACTGCGTGTAACGCATTTTTCAAAGTAGAGATAACAGCAGGCATTACGTATTGAGAGCGTTTGTTGACTGTAGATAAACCTGGAGCTTGACACATCCTTTTGAAAGCTCTCAAACTACAGAATTGCTCACAATAGTCCCGTGATTTTGTTGGACACTAGGGGGCGGCATTTACCCAGCTATCAAATCAAAGACATAACTTCACACACTTTGATTATCATTATTTGGATGCATCTGTCCGATTTTGATAAAGAAATGAGGCAAAAACATGAGCAAATGTTGTTTTTTCACATTCTATGTGTGTTTTCCTGATACTGGAGAGGATTTTCTGCATGCAAGAAACAATACAAAAAATCATTATCCTAAATAAATGGCCACTAGAGATTCATTCAGCCTATCGCCGATTTTGCAATGTATTCATCCAATCGCACAACCCTAGTGTCAACATAGTCCACCCATGACACGACTTCTCCCTTTCCATCCATGTAGGACTCTATGCTGGAGTTTGATGGACAGGCCCTGGACCCGGCCATTGTGTCTGCTCAGCCCATGAAGCCAGTGCAGACTGTGGGCCTGCAGCAGATGGGCCTTGTTTCAGGTGAATATGTTAATGTACCCCGTCTTGGTCTGTTGCATGTGTCCGTCCTGTACCTGAACCAGATCTGTCAGTGTTGCAGGAAAATATGAGAAAATGGGATTACATTATTTATTTAGCCAACGCTTTTGTCCAAAGCGACATCAGTGATAAACCCCAAAAAGTGCAAGAATCATTTAAGTGCATACAACTTAAAAAAAAAAAGAAGCAAAGCAACTGCTTTTAAGTGCTACGATATAGAAACAAGAGATTGACAGATAGACATAAATAAAAGACGGTTGCTTTCTTTCAACTACATATTCATACCACAATAATTCTGCCAAGTATTTAACCTCTTCTTCCCGAGAGTGCCCGTATCCAGAAACGCCCCCTTCCCCTAAATAAAAAGTAATTGTAAGGCATTTAAACACATTTTCACATCCTGTTATCTACACAAACCATATGAACAAATTTACTTCTTGTTCTTGTCAAAGTTGTTTGTTCGCATAAAACTACCATTAATGGCTATTCCAGTGTCTGGGCACTGTTTTGAAACTGCAGTGTTTACAATCAATGTATCGTAGCTAAGAGAGGGTTTCATAGGAAATAGGTCAATCAGAAAATCGGAAAACAGTTTTTATTGCTATCTGGTTGCAGTGTTGTGCAATTTCGATGGTTTGGCTTGCTGTCATTCTATTCGTCGTGACTTTTCAATAGTGTTCCAATGTCAAAGTTGAACAATGGGTTACGAGATATCCACCTGTTTGTGTCTCATCACGTTTGTAGTGTCATTTTTGAATTGGTTTTCATTGGATTTATTGTTTGGTGTATTTGGAGACTCTTTGCTCTACTTCAATTTATTACTCATCAGAATACATTTAATTCATAAAAATAATAAGAAATTTAATCTTCCATTTATGCTATGCTCTAGCTTTATTCACTCTGACCCAGTAGCATCCAAATTGATTATTTCCCTTGCACAACATCTCACAGGTGTTATCTTTCTTTTGGTACCAAGATAACATATTCCAGCCCTCTTAGTTATGGAGATATACTCTATTTACCAATGTTATTTCAGTCCAAAACCTGAGAAAGAGGTCAGTAATGCTCAATACATTAATACATCCTTTGCTTCACGGTTTGTTCTGAACAGCCCATACAGAGTCCCGGCTTCCCCAAACCACCATGGTTTCTGGCCCACTGGAGTCCTCACAAGTGAGTACAACACAAGCTGCAAACGAGCTCTCGCAATACTCGATACAAGATGAGGCAATTAGCAATAAAAGGCCTATC